>CABEGB010001410.1:0-78257 GCA_901521435.1 Crematogaster levior | reverse complement strand
CTCTTTAAGCTTGAGCGTAGACGGCGGACGCTACGGGGGAATCGCCCGCGATCAGCGACCTCGCGCCGATAGAGATGGGCGATCGAGTCGACGCCAATAGAGCCGCGAAGATTAACGTTGTTTCCGAGCGAGGGAAGAGAGGACGACGAGGAAGAAGTTTTCGAAACGACGACGAGCGATTCGCCATCGCTGGAATCGTCCGTTAGATAGATTCTGCAAACGCCACAGGGTCGCGAGGCGTTGTTTGGGCAATTGGGACCGTTGGGACGAAAATACTTGGGGAATCTTCTCGGTGGAGATTGTAAGTCCAAGATCGACGTGTACGGCGTGTATCTCGACGAAGAGGGGACCAAACTCGGAGACAAACGTTTCGACGTGGATAAGAACGATGCTATGATAATAGGTGGAACGAGATACGCTGGTACGCCCGGTTTATACGAATTGATCTTTAATAGAATTCTTGATGATCTACATCGACAATAATTTGCAAAAGTACAAAGCAATACTGTTAGCGACGAATGTTCACAGACGTGGACGCAACGCGAGCATGCCGATCAAGGGTAACAAAGGATACAAGTACAAACACATCATTGCGCCGCTCGTGAGCGGCGGGAAGAAAAGCGGCACGGGCAACGTGCCGTCCGCTATGAGAGTGACCGATAACAAGGTGGATTACGTTCACTGGGACGATCCCAACGAATTAGTGGATCGTCTTCGATTGCTCGACGCCTCTCATCGCGCTGGCAACAACGCTCACAACAACGAGATCTTGTCGATACTCGAGGAGCTTCGAGAATCTAGATTGATTATAAATTGAACCGTCGCGCTGGTTACGTCGGTAGTGCGTCTCACACAACAGTAATGTCATGTTCGTGAATAAATTTGGAATGTCGTCGAAACGCGGCAGTCGCGACGTCGCCGGAAAGATCGCGACTGCCGATCGATTTTGTGCGAAATTACGTGCGCGATAATGCATTGTGCCTGAGCGCCGAGGGAAAATTTGACGCGAGAGAACGCAAGATACAACGCGTGGCTACGCCCGACGGCGAAACTGACGCGACGAACAAGAATTACATCGACAACTCGATCCAAAACGTCAAGCGAGATCTCGGGGAGACAATGGCGAGTTCCGGCATTGAACTCGTAAAAAGCATGAATGACTTAGTGGACCATTCGTCAAAGAGTATTAAATCGACCGTCGAAAAATGTGAGATGAATATTAAAAATCTGAAAAATACGCTCGATAATAGTATCGAAAATGTTAAAAATCTGAAAAATGCGTTCGACAATAGCACCGATGATTCAATAAAACGTAACAAACGGCTGAATGAGACTGCGATCGTAGGATCGATGAGTTGAATAAAAAACTCGAGAAACAAATGGTAACTATCGTCAAAGAAATTTGCGAGTTGAAAATTAAACTCGAGGAGCGCATAGCAACTACCATCGAAGTGATCGAGAGAAAAGTGAGCGATCTGTTGAAGCACGAAGAGAGGATGATCGAGGCGTGTGAGAGCAAAATCGAGAGCGCGAGAAAAGTGCTCGAGAATGAATGAATGAATGAATGAATGAATGATCTTTATTTAGTCTCCTCAGCTATTTAACAAAAAGAATAATACATTGTCTACACATTAACAATTAACAACAAAATATATAAAATACTAAATAATTACTAAGTAATACAATAACTTAAATTTAAATTACATTATAATATATATGTTCTTTTAGCCTACGCTTAAATAATTCTATTCGTTTACATGTTTTTACTTCAGTTGGCAAGGCATTATACATTTTCGCTCCTTCGTAAAACATACTCTTTTGCGCGCTTCTTGTTTTCCGAAATTGGATTGCAATATCCCCGGCTTGTCGTGTTTGTTTTTCACTTTCATTTCCTATTATTACTATCCTATTTCTTGATTTTGTAACTTGTAATTGATTTGGTAACATATTTTTCAAAATCTTAAAAATAAATATGCACACATTATAATATAGCCTCTGTTTTATGGACATGAATTGCAGACTTTGCAACATATACCACTTTGGTATACCTATTACATTGCAATATAACTCGCATGGCTCGATTTTGCGCTATCTGCAATTTATATAACTGTGTTTCCCCCATATCTATTAACAGCGTTGCGTAATATTCAAAATGAGGTGCTATAATTGATTTACGTACAATATATCTGGTATACATCAATATAAAATTACCTATTCTATTTAAAAAACTTGTTTTCTTTCCTATTTTTTAAACATATAATCACAGTGATCTTTAAATCGGAGCCTATCATCAATAACACCGGCACACAAAAAAAAAAGTGGTCTGTACATTTGACTAGACCCACCTAAGCTTATGTATTTCGATGCGCGGATTCCAAATCTGTAGTCTGTTTTACCCGTACACCCTCAAAATTTTGAGTAAATTGCAAAAAACCGCAAAAAATGGCAAAAAATCGCGAAAAATCGCAGTTGTGCGAATGGAAAAATTTTTCTCGAACTATATCAAGTATATTTTTTATGTATTTTGATGCGCTGAATCCAAATCTGAAGTTGATTCATCTCGTTGACCCTTCAAATTTAGAGTAAATTGCGGAAAACCGCTAAAAATATTTAAAAAATCAAAAAAATAGTCATGAAGTAGTAGATAATATCAAAAAATAGTATTGTTCTTACTCACAGTAATGAACTAAATATGATTCCTTTCAAATTATGCTATAAAATTTATAGATTGTAATTAAATTAAAAAAAAAAACGATCTTCATTAAGTTTACACTGTTCTTCGCTTATATCGAACTCTTTTCTCTTCGAATGTTCTATGCAATGGGTTTCTCTTTCGTTTTTTATTATTTGTGGTTACTTCTCTCTTCAAAGTCCAGCAAAAATCTGCCATCATGTTGACGTTCCACCTTCCTTGATACCTATTCTCCATTTCACTTATGTCTTGGTGAAATCGTTCTCCTTGTTCTTCACTGTAGTCTCCAAGGTTTTGTGGAAAGTAGTCTAGATGAGAATGAAGAAAGTGCAATTTGAGATTCATCAAGCAACCCAAATTTTTGTAATTTTCCAATAACTCTTCAACCAATTCCTCGTAATTCTCACTCTTATTATTTCCCAAAAAATTCTGTGAAACATTTTTAAAACTTTTCCAAGTTGCTTCCTTAGTGTCATCCATTTGTCCGATAAAATTTCCGTCTTCAAATAAACTCCGAATTTGTGGACCATCGACAATCCCCTTTTTCAACTTGGAGAAAAGAAACCCATTGCATAGAACATTCGAAGAGAAAAGAGTTCGATATAAGCGAAGAACAGTGTAAACTTAATGAAGATCGTTTTTTTTTAAATTTAATTACAATCTATAAATTTTATAGCATAATTTGAAAGGAATCATATTTAGTTCATTACTGTGAGTAAGAACAATACTATTTTTTGATATTATCTACTACTTCATGACTATTTTTTTTATTTTTTAAATATTTTTAGCGGTTTTCCGCAATTTACTCTAAATTTGAAGGGTCAACGAGATCAATCAACTTCAGATTTGGATTCAGCGCATCAAAATACATAAAAAATATACTTGATATAGTTCGAGAAAAATTTTTCCATTCGCACAACTGCGATTTTTCGCGATTTTTTGCCATTTTTTGCGGTTTTTTGCAATTTACTCAAAATTTTGAGGGACAAACAACACGCACACACAAAAATAATTTCACACGCAAGTTTTAGAACAATTTAACAAAGTATATTTAAAGTCGTTATATAAAGCACAATAAAGTCACTATACAAGTCAATGGAAGTCTCGATATTTACATAGTTATATACAGTTTTTACACGCACTCAAACACTTTCAGCTCACTGACCACAGCGCGGACACTGCAAGTCCACGGAGGAGCGCGAAACGCGACCGAGGGTGAATAAGACGTGTGCGAATGTACAGTTCGCGAACGCGTGAAGCAGGCGACTCCAAAGCAGCGCGCGTAGTAAAAGCAGCAAAGAAAGCGACTTTGCTGTCGCGAATACCGCTCGAGATCGGATAAAGTGCGATTATCCAAAAGAAAAGCGTGCGAATTATCGTGCGAATTGATAACTATCGAAATGCGGGTCGTACTCGAATTGCTCAAAGTAGACTGGCGATCGTCCCCACTTCGCATCCGCTTTTATACCGTGCTTTTCTGGAACGTTCTTCCCTGTCGTCATTTCCTCTGAAGGGAAATGACGCCACAAAAAGAACATCCCAGAAAAGCCCGGAAAATTCCAATAAATAATTGGGGACGATCGCAAGATTTTATTATGTTGTTACACGGCAGCGCCGCCGTCTTAAGCGCGCCCAGCGTGAGCGCGGCTAAGTTCTACCATGTATGACTGAGATTGGGACGTACGTCCCAGATGCAACGCGGATGGAGGGCAACGACAGCAATGCGTGCGATGTAACACACATTACTGCCGCCGCCTCTCCATGTGAATCATTGCTGCATTGCACCACCTATGTTGCACAGGCAACACAGGCGATGCAATGCAGCGTGAGGAAGGCTTGGCGGAGTCCTTCGTTCGCTCGCGAATACACAAGAATATTGTTTTCTAAAGCTGATTGATGCTCCGTTATGATATTATTAGATTCAAAGTACATTTCAAATTGTTTTTTTACTACTAATTCTAATATTTTTTCGAAATTTGGTAACATATTAATAGGCCTATATTCGCTTGCTTTTTTTGCCTTTTCTATTTTTGGTATCGGTATTATTGTCGATGTTTTCCAACTTTCAGGAAAACAACCTTCTTTCAAAGAATTGTTTATCAAATCGACAAAATCCTTCTTCACTGCACAAGATGCTACACTTTAAGTATGTCACTAGTTATTCCCTCTTCCGTACCTTTTTTATTTGGCAATTCCATGATAATTTCCTCTAAGTCTTCTATTTTAATCATTTCAAAATTTTCTATACTGTTGTTATTTTCAATAACATAAATATTTTTTCTACTCCCCGGACTTCCGCTCGGACCTACACTTCTAAACTTTTCGCTATCTATAGATTTTACAATATTACAATATAATACATATTAAATTTATCAGCTATATTGCACTCGCTCACGTCTCCTAATATTTCAAAATCTATATTTTCTATTTCTCTTATCTGTGTTGGTTTACCTCTAATTATTTCTTTTAAAGTTTTTCACATTTTTGTCGGGTCATTCTTATTACAATCTATAATGTTTTCGTATATTCTTTCTTCTTTTTTTTAATTAATTTGACTACTGTATTCTTTTCACTTTTAAATTGCATCCAATTTTGCTGCGTATCATCGAACAAAGCGTTATTATATGCTTCATCTCTCCTGGCTGCTGCTACTCTTATATCATCTGAAAACCACCTTTTCCCTTCCCATGCTTTTGGAATTCTAAATTTTTTCTTAAGTGCTGTACTATCCAGCGCATCTACTATATTGTCGACAAATTTTTCCGCCCTCTCGCTAACTTCTAAACCTTGGCCTTGTTCTATTCTGTCTTCTATTAATCTATTAAACTCATCTACATTAAATTCACTATAGTTCCTGCCGCTAAATTCTCTATATTTATCTATAACTTTATTCGCATTTAATGTAATTCTTATCCACGCATGATCCGTTATTTTAGGCTTGTGGGTTACTTGTACTTTTACCTTATTATTAGCAAAGCATAAATCTATCATTGTTTGACTATCTTCTGTAACTCTCGTCGGTTTTTTTACATACTGTTTCATACCTAAACTTGCCATCATCGTTTGTAACTTATTCATATAAAACGAATTAACCATAAAATCTATATTAAAGTCTCCTATTACCATACAGTCTTCTTGTATTACTAACTCTTCAACTATATCCTCTAGAAACCTTACAAAATCACCATGCGATGCATTCGGTGAATGATATAATACCATTATTATATCTTTATAATACCTTTATACAACTTCTCCTTTATCTCTATCGTAATACACCAACAATTCGATACTATTTTTTTCACCAATACTATTTCATATACAATATCGTCTCTTACATATAAAATAGTCCCTCCTGTATATCTATTTTCCGCATCACATCTAATTATAGTATAGCCTGGCACGTTTACTTTGTTATCTTCAATTTCTTCAGTCAGCCTAGACTGTGACAATGCTATGATTGCAGGATTCACTATCTTCATAATCTGATGTTGTATCTCATCTTTGTATGCTATCAAACTTTGCGCATTTGTATATAGTATTATAATATCTCCTCCTTATTTCATGATTGCTACTTACTATCTTCCCAGCCAGCTCTTCTTTTTTCTTCCTTCAATGCCCTCTTGAATGTCGGACAGTCTGCATTAAGGGCATCATGGTCCTCGTCTATTTTCAAATTGTATGTTTTATTTTTAAACATACAATTTACACATTTCTTCTTAGTTGCTGTACAATCACTCTTCTTATGACTTCCTGCACACTTATGACAGGTTTCATTTCTCGTACAATTTTTTGCTAGGTGATAATATCCCCAGCATTTAAAGCATCTTTTAACACTAACATAGTTGACCACAGGACATTTCCTCCATCCTACATTTAATTTCTCTTTCTCAGCATTGATTCATGTGTTTCTTCATCCACCTCAATTATTATTGATCCATTTTCTTCTCTCCTTCCCCTCATCTGGCTATTTTCTCTCTTTCTTACTAATCTTTTCAATATTTTAAAGTGGAATACATCTTTTGTTACCTCAATTTTATTCTGTTTCTTAATTATATCTATTAAATCCTTGTCTTCCATTTTTATTTCTTCCTCACCAATATTAATGATTTTCAATTTGGGTTTCATCTGCGTTCCCTCCGCTATATTGAACTTATCTCCCAGCCTATCTTGCACAGTATCTTTCAATTTCTTTATCTCCTCACCAGTTTCACATCCCACAATTACTGTTCCTTTATTACCCTTCTTCAATTTCGTTATTTCCAATGCCATATTTTTGATGTCAATCTTATCTTTAATCATCTGTTTAATTGTTCCACTCTCTTGTTGCATTTTTGGTTTAACAATTATTACATTTACCTTTTTTCTTTCCTTAATCACATCACTGTAACTCCTTTGAAATCCTACTGCTGCTGATCCTCCTGCTCCTCGAAGAGCATCGATGACGCGTCGAAAGAGTGGTCGAAAGTCAAAACGAGCACCGATATTCACGACAAAAAGATCGAAAGTTTGAGAAAAAAGAGTAAAGAATTCGACGCAAACAGGCAAGACGTAACAGACACGTTAGGCACTTTGCTGGTATTTGTGGAAAACCTAACAGCGGCATTAGAGGAGGATATTCACGATATCAAGGATGATCATATAAAACATCAAAGATTCGAAGAACTCGCAGAAAAAGCGAGGCAAAGTCTCCGGAATAATCGTTTCTTTCAAGGAGAATGAGCACCGATAAACGAAAACTCGTGGAGGAGCTGCACGCCCCAGCGCGCAGAAATTTTCCGCGACGACGCGTGGTGGTGCGCGGCTACGACGATCTGTGGCAGGCCGACATTGTCGAGATGCGCCCCTACGCACGAAGCAACAAGGGTCACAATTACATCTTAACGGTCATCGACGTGTTAAGCAAGCACGCGTGGGCGCTGCCGCTCAAGAGCAAGAGCGGTCGAAAAGTAGTCGCGGCCCTCTCCAGAATCTTTCGCGAGAGCGCGCGATGTCCGAGGAATCTGCAGACTGACAATGGCAAGGAGTTTTACAACGCCAACGTATGCGATCTCGTGACAAAACGCAACGTGAATCACTACTCGACGTACTCGGTGATGAAAGCGTCAGTGGTGGAAAGATTCAATCGCACGCTCAAAAACGATATGTGAAAAATGTTCACGCTCAATCGTGACGGATCGTACGCGTGGATCGACGCGCTGCCGAATCTGCTGGCAACGTACAATCATCGCAGACATCGAACGATTGGAATGCGCCCGGTGGACGTGACGCCGGCCGTTGCCAAGAAACTCCTGTCGACGGTGTACAGTCGCGCAAAGATTGCCGCTCCAGCGAAATTTAAAATCAACGGTGCGTGTGAGCAAATTCAAAACGGTATTCGAGAAAGGCTACACACCCAATTGGACGACTGAGATTTTTCGTGTCGCCAAGGTGCAACGTACCAATCCCGTGACTTATCTGTTGAACGATTCGCACGAGGATTCGATAGCCGGCGGTTTCTACGAACACGAGTGCTGCGCGTCTCCGATCCCGACGTTTATCTGGTGGAAAAAGTGCTGCGAAAAAGAGGTGACGAGATGTACGTAAAATGGCTAGGAATGGACAATTCGCACAATTCGTGGATAAAGAAAACAGCTGTTTTATAATAATCGTTTTTTATTCATCGAATGTAAACAATAAAAAGTATACATATGCAACTTTTTTATTTATTGAGGTACCTTATAATGTCCCCAAGGCAAAGTGTCGTAAGACTCGGATACGACGTATCGTTTATTGTCGTACAGACTGAACGCGAGTTTCCTCTCGGAAACCGTGTATACCTCGTGCAATTTCGAACGCAAGCACGACTAGTGAGTTGACTGCTCCGTCGTCTCCCTCAGACATCGCGCGAAATCCTCGAACGTTATCGTTCTCTCAACAACGCTCCTTTTATCCTCTTCGTATCCGTCTTTCCCTGTACTTTTATCGCGTACATTTTTGCCCTTAGTCCTACGAATTCTGTCATAACCGTGCCGCAATTCTCGTCTTTCATCAGACCAGGGATTTTCTTATTGATGCGCGGTATATCGTACGCGTTTCTCTCGGGATAATCGCTCGTGTCGAATCTCTGCAAGGAACGTTTCATATCCTCGTACGCGTCGTCGCACTCGAACCGATATATCAAACTATCGGTATCCATGTACATTATTTTACAGTTATCTCGATACAGCGGCAACGCGTAATCGTAGTGGAATTCATAGAGACGCGTTTTGGATATATCGAGGATACACATGCCAACGTAAATGGGTTTGTTGAGTTTCACTTCGAGCTTGCGCAATTCGACGGCTAACAAGTTCTCGGCGAAAACACTTCGACTGTGAAAATTCGGTCTGGCGATCATCGCCTCTGCGCCGAATCTTCCCTCCCAGCGTGTCACTAGACGCACGTCGACATGATCGCGCATGTTCTCCATGGTTTTCCCAAATATCGCGTTGTTCATAAGCTTGTATATGTTTCTCTCGAACTCGTTACTCGCGCGTGTCCTAAATGCCGTGTTCAACTCGATGTATCTGCGAAGCCACGGGGATTGCGCGAATCGCAGGACGCGATGAATCCTGGTCAAGCGCAATCCGTGTCGCATACACTGTTGCAAATTGCGATAGTGTATTACGTAACGCGACTTATTGCACAGCGTGGCTAGAAGTTTATTGTATCGCTTGCCGGGAGGCGCATCGCGAATCGGGCTTTCGCGGATACGCGAGGTCTACCTCCAAAATGTAACCGACGGCGGAGTCCGACGATATGGACGTTACGTCGAAATTTTCAGGGTCGGCGACCCACTGAAAATGTGCATACGGTAACGGTTTGCACATCGCCCAACCATACAGATTATTTACATCGTAATACATCAGATAAATCGATGGTTCCGACGAATCGTACGTCGAGAGATATTTGTTATTGGCTCGCGCGTACCTGTGCGAACATTGACTCAAACCTCCGCGTACGCCGCATTCCACGAACATCACCATATCGATGTCACACAAAAGTTTAAATTCAACGCCCGTATATTTCAGTATAGCGTCCCACGTGTATCCCGGTAACGTGTAATAGTGGGCAGGATCGAGACCGTAACTCTCTATGCTGTTCTCACGAAAATTTTCGAACACATCGGCTAATAGCAAAACATCTGTTTTCAGATACAGATCGCTGTACTCCCCGAGATCCCTCACGCGAAAACGTCGCCACACGTTTGACGCGTGCTCGTAGTCGTTATCGCTGACGCATTCACCGGTCAAAGAACTGTGAAATGCTTCGCGCGGAGGCAACTCGATCTCCAGCAGCTTATCAACGCTGTCGACGTATTCGTATGGAAACACGCCTTTGCGCGTTCGTCGTTAAGCTCCGAGAATTCCGATCGCGCGATCCGTAATCGACCCCTGTCGAGATACGATACCAATTTCTGAAGACTCGTACTGAGAAACTTACGAATCCACGAATCTTAATTTCACACAGGTGTCCCATCTGTCGCGCGTCGTCTCTTTCACGTGCTTCGTGAACGAGATGTAAGTTTCTCTGGTCAACGGTAACAATTTGACTTTACCCTCGAAATTATTGGCAACCTCTCGAATGATGAAATGCGCGTCGTATCCCGATAGATTATGAAAAAACACGGGAATAACGAGCGCATTTTTATAATTTAAATTGCAGCGCGAGTGCGCCGGACCCCTGTCCGGTGATGTGACAGTGATCGCGCACACGTAGTTCCTCCGATTCAAACGGTTTTTCACAGATGTGACAACGAGTCGCGTTCAAAAAAACGGGTGCCTTTTCGGGAGTAAGCTTCACCATAGTTTCTGTGCAACGTTTCCTTCGCGCGATGCGCGAGAGCGTTGAGCTCGTTGACGAACCACGATATACAGTTCTCGCCGTGATGGAATCTGTACGCTGGGGTGCAACGATCCTCGTCGCGCACGCATTGCACGTAATATCCGATGCTGAACTCTGTGATGCAAATAAACGTATCTGTTCAGCGTCGCGCGCTCGACGTTCTCGCTCTCCTTCTCCAACACGCACTCCAGATAGGGTATGCGTACACCACAAAGGGAAGTCGCTCCTCTCTTCGATGGTTGCTGAAACTCAACCACTTGTCGTTCTCGTTCAGAAGAACGATAGCGCACTCGTTCATCCTCCCACAGTCCAAAACGTGAACGGCGAGTTTCTCTCTCGAGTGGAAATAATGCAGACATCTACAATTATTTAAAAAATATAATAAACGAATTTTAATCATACGTATGTAAAAAATTACTCGCTTCCTACCGATCACAGATGAACTTTTTCTGTTTACGCTTGCTCAGTTGACTCCCCACCAATCGCGACAGGTCTTTTATCCACGCGAAGTGACCTTCGCTCGAACCGTGTCGCACGTTCGACACGTAGAACAAATTAACGTGAGTATCTCTCTTGTCGTCGGTGAGTCGCAGAGGAAATCGATCGCATCCTCGAGTTGTAGAGGAAAAATCGCGTTACCGCTCCGCTCTTTCTGAGTGAACACGTTGATCGATATATCGTTCAAGCGTTCGAATCTTCCAATTTGTTTCAAATTCATGGGAAAATCGATACCATCTAGCTTCAAGACGGTCCGATAATCGGGGTACTTCGAATATACGGGTTGTTTTAATTGTTTATCGACCCATCTGGCAAATTATCTGCGTACCACCAACTAGATTTGTCGCTCATTGGAATGCAGAAAAATCGCCAACTTTAAAATCGATGTCGATTTTAATTTTTGGCCCTAAATTAGATGAAGAATTTGCGAAAAATATTACCTCAACCAGGATTCGAACCTGGAACTCTCTCATTTCGTGCAGATGTTAGAACAGTTAAATTGTTAGTTAAATTAACTATATTTTACTGAATAAGCATTCGTTACTGATAATTTATTTTTATGTTGATTGTAGAAAATGAGAAAAAATACGAGTGATCGAGACTGAACTCTGCAGCGTGGTAGTTACGAACTACACCGTTCTTCTTCCTGAACGATTTAACAGAGCGCGTATATAAGAACGCTATATATTTTTCTAAATTTTTCTTATACCTTTGCTCAAGTACTCTTCTGGTAGAGTATTATTATGTAAAAATCTGTTTTAATTCGATGAAAGTTCCAAGATTATGGTCTCTCCATGAACGTAAGAATATGAAAACTGGACGTAGCCTAAAGTCCAGTTTTAAACGAGGGATCTATGATCAGCGCGACAAGGGGCTGTCATTTTAATAGGCGAACTGTGGCGTGTTATTCAAATTCCGTTCGTGCATGTACCAATAGCGAACAGAAGAAATGTAAAGAGAAAACGAATAATTATGCAACGTCTCGTCCGGATGGATATAATTGTAGTATCGTTCCGCTGCGTTATCCTCAACAGGACTTTAACCGAAAAACTTTGAAAAGGAGAGGGCGCTGCGGGCTTGCGCTCAGGCGTGCGCCGCCGCGCCTACGGCCATCATTGTTTTCCTGTTGTGCATATCCTCAACACGTGGTTCCTTATTCTCAGTATTTTCTCATAATTTTCTCATAGTTTTCAGTTTTTTTTTAAGCATGGGAAAGTCATCACACAAATCCAGGAAGAGAAGGAGGTCACCATCCACCGATCGGATTGCGGGTTTGGAAGAAAAAATGTCACGCCTGATTGACATTCTCTCGCATAATGAGGTTAGAACGCCCCGTCGTCCCTCCCCGCAGCCTCGGGTCCTTTCTGCGTCTCCGCAGGTGGACCATGGGTCTCGCATCGAGACAAATCCAGTCTCCCCGAACGGGTCTCTCTTGGATTTAGATCCTTTGACGCCCCAGGCGACGTTAGTGGACCCCCCAGGTGTGTACGAATACTGCTGGATCCGTATTTGCGAAATACGGGCGGCATGACGACGCAACCTTTTCTTTCGTCATATTCACTGACTTCTGTACGTCCCTTCTAGTGGCAAGTGAGGCAGGTGAGGACGACACTCTGCCTACACAATCTAGGCGTGTTACTATTCAAGAGAACCCGCTACCAGACGTCCAGGCCTCAGGCGAGAACGATCCCGTCTCTCTGGCCAAACAGCTCTTTGGAGACCGAGACAGTGAAGTAGTTTCACCCTGGGATGAAATCGTGACCCAGACGTGGCGTGAGTTGACGCGCGGTGGCCTACCCGCAGACCAACGTGAGCCACTCTTAAAGAAATACTCTCCTCCAGAGGCTGTGGCTTTCCTTAAGGCCCCCACATTAAATCAAGAATGTCGGGTGGCTCTCAAGAGCAACTCTATGCTAAAAAGGGACGACTTTGCTCGTAAAAATCAGAACCAAGTCGGTACAGCTCTCTGCGCCTTTGGCGAGGCCATTTCAGACTTCCTTAGTCCTACCATACAGAAGTCTCTCAGCCCTGAGGCCCGTTTAGCAATATCTAAGGTTAATGACGGTGCGAAGATACTGGCTGATCTGTTTCATCAGCTTTCTCGAACCAGGCGAGCACAGATCACGCCTGCTCTTAATATTGTCGCCAAGATCACTGCGGATGCTATCCCTTCGGACGATCTCCTCTTCGGCTCATCCTTTGGAGAGCAGATGAAGAAGGCAGCGTCGATGCAGAAATCATCCAGAGAGATCGTTCGGACTCCCCTACAGCCAACCAGAAGGCTTCAGCAGCCTATCGCGCAACCTTTGCAAGTAGCTCCTGCAAAGTCGGGAAACGCCCGAGCCCCTGCGTCTCGCCCGAGAATGGCGACAAGGAGATCAGGGGCGAACGAAGGTCGCCGCTCATACCGGGCCAGATCCCAATCGAGGAGGCGTTGAACAGTGAGGAGGTATGGATCGCAGGCAGTCTAGCCTTTTTCTTCTCCGAGTGGAAAAAACTTACTTCGGATCCAAGGATCTTAGAGGCTATTTCGGGCTATAGGCTACCTTTTACTCAACAACCGCCCCCTCAGATCGCTGAACCTGCTATTTATTTGTCTAATCTTGAAGAACGAATCTGTTCTCAAGAAATTTCTAGGCTTCTAACTAAAGGGGCAATTGAGCCGACGGTGGACTGTGGCGACCAATTCCTTTCTCCTTTTTTTGTCATCGAAAAATCCTCGGGAGGTTGGAGATTTATTCTCAATTTAAAACGCCTAAATCGTTTTATTATAGCTCCACATTTTAAACTGGAAGACTAGAAGACGGTAATTCGTCTCATTTCGCCAGGCGACTATCTGGCTTCCGTTGATTTGGAGGATGCCTATCTTCTTGTGCCCATTCACCAGGACGATAGGAAATTCCTACGTTTTTGCTTTTTACATCAACTCTATCAGTTTAGAGTTCTACTTTTTGGCTTAGCATCAGCTCCTTACATTTTTACCAAAATATTAAAACCGGTTATCTATTCCCTCAGAGAAAGGGGTTTCTTCTCTGTAGTCTACCTAGACGATTTTCTCCTGGTTGCACCAGCGTATGGCCAATGCCTAGAAAATATTGATGCAACAACAAAGCTCTTGTCATCCCTAGGTTTTCTTATCAACAGACACAAGAGTGTTCTTATTCCTTCAAAAGCTTGCCGGTTTCTAGGTTTTGTTTTTAATACAGACTCATTTGCAGTTTACATCCCCCCGGATAGAAGAGAGAGTTTGCTTCGGAAAACCATAGACATGCTTACCAGAAACCGTTGCAAAATTCGGCATTTAGCTAGTTATATTGGCTCGTTAACATCGATTTGCCCAGCGGTTCAATATGGCATGCTTCACACAAAGATACTGGAAAGAGAGAAGTTTCTAGCACTCATGTCTGCTGAGGATGATTTTAAGGCTCAGATGTCCCTCCCTTCTTCTATCAGGGAGGATCTTCTATGGTGGAAGACCATTTTCACAGACAAATCTCAAAAGAACTTTATCAGATCGGGTCTTTTTTTCCTTGAAATTTTCTCGGATGCATCTCTCACAGGCTGGGGGGCCGTATGTGGCGAAAGGCGTACCCATGGATTTTGGTCACCGGAAGAGAAGCAGCTACATATTAATTATCTGGAACTTTTAGCCGTTTTTCATGCTCTGAGATGCTTCGCGTCTCATTCAAGATACTCCGAGATCCTTCTAAGAGTTGACAACTCTACTGCCCTGTCTTACATTAACCGCATGGGCTCGATAAAATTTCCTCTCTTATCCGATTTAGCTCGTGAGATCTGGACTCTGGTGTGCAGCTCGGAATATCTTCATCTTTGTCTCATACATCCCCTCAGCTCTGAACATAGAGGCGGACGCCGAATCGCGGGTTGTTTCAGAAGAAACTGAATGGACTCTGCGTCAAGATTATTTCGATACAATTGCTGCTCATTTTGGTCACTTTGATATTGATCTTTTTGCATCAGCTATTAACAGAAAATGCACTCGTTTTGTTTCCTGGATTCCAGACCCCCTTGCCGAAACAGTGGATGCATTTTCTTTAGATTGGAGTAACTTTTATTTTTACGCTTTCCCTCCTTTTATCCTAATTTTGAAGGTCTTGCGCAAAATTATCACCGATAAGGCGGAGGGGGTGGTTGTTGTACCTTGGTGGCCAGCTCAGCCTTGGTTTCCCTTATTTAATCGAGTCATGATCAACCATCCGATTTGTTTCGATCCAGACATTAATATGCTGTCATCTCCTTTCAGGGATATTCATCCAGCTTGGAACAGAATTTCCCTGGTGGCCGCGAGGTTATCCGGCAAGCTTTTTTACACAAGGGGATTCCGTGCCGGGTACTACCCACAACCCTCGCCTCTCTCTCAGAGGCTACGATAGCCCAGTATGCAAAGCCCATTAGGCTTTGGTGGCTATTTTGCAAGGAGAGAAAAATTAATATCTTCAGCCCATCAGTGGCTTCCTTTTTAGAGTTTTTATCTTCATGCCTTTTAGAGGTGGGCTCTTACGCCACGCTGAACTCTTACCGTTCCGCGATATCCCTTATTTCTTTCGAGGATGTAGGCTCTCACCCTCTGATTAAGAGATTTTTTAAGGGTGTTGCAGTCCTCAAGCCTCAACGCCCACGTTATGATTACGTCTGGGACCCTTCCCCTGTGGTAGACCATTTAGCTACCTTATATCCCCATGAGAACCTTTCACTGGAGATTTTGTCAAGGAAACTTGTTACTCTCCTTGCTCTTACCACTGCACAAAGAATGCAGACTTTGGCAGCCATTCAAATTCCTAATATTTATCTCTCAGACGCGTTAGTTATTAGGATTCCTTTCCGTCTAAAAACTTCCGGGATCGGAAGATCTCAACCATTGCTCTCTTTCAAGCCGTTCTTAAGTAAGCCAGAGCTATGTGTTTTCACCTTGATGCAATTTTACCTGAATACTACTTCAGATCTTAGAAAGGACTGCGAATGTCTCTTTATTTCTTTTTGGGCCCCCCACGGTCCAGTTTCGGCTCAGACGTTAGCTCGTTGGGTCAGAATCGAGCTTAGTGCAGCGGGAATTGACACAAGTGTCTTTTCCGCACACTCCATGCGTCACGCTTCCACATCTCTGGCAGCAAGCAAGGGTATCAGCTTGGAGGAGATCAGGCGTACAGCTGGTTGGAGCAGATCGTCGGACGTCTTTGCGCGCTTCTACAACCGCCCGATACTCACGAGCGCTTCTTTGCAAGATACGATTTTAAATAGATCCTAACTTTTTCTATTTTGGGTTTAAGGTTACGCATTCGTTAATACTTTAGCATTTTATTTCTTTACTTTGGTTGCGTAATCTGATTCATACTTTTATAATGAATAATGCCTCGTGAGCACTTAGTTATCTTATTAATGGCACACATCTTGTTAACGCTTTGGCGTATTTTTTGTTTCTTGTTGCGTACCTTATATTACACTTTCCATTATCTCAATGCCTGGACGTATTATTCTCCATGTTTATTTTTATTCTTCAAAATTATGTTCTTATTAATTAATCATTTCTCCACGGTTGAGATTTTAAACCGAATAAATTTTTTTTCTTGCGTTGGTCGAGAATATAAAAATGTTTTTCGTTCCCTTTGCAACAAATCTAGGCTTTAAATATCTACAATTATCCATCCGGACGAGACGTTGCATAATTGTATAATTAAACGAACTTACAGTGAAGTTCGATTTCAATTATGCTGTCTCGTCCCGATGGAGAATCCATCCCACCCTTAACCCGAATCTTTTCAGATTTGTTGTCTTTGAACTAATGATGGCCGTAGGCGCGGCGGCGCACGCCTGAGCGCAAGCCCGCAGCGCCCTCTCCTTTTCAAAGTTTTTCGGTTAAAGTTCTGTTGAGGATAACGCAGCGGAACGCTACTACAATTATATCCATCCGGACGAGACAGCATAATTGAAATCGAACTTCACTGTAAGTTCGTTTAATTATACAATTATAACCATAATTTTAACATCATATAAATATTATATTTTAAAAGTATACAAATGTAATATATGCAGTATATCATCAATATATTATATTTTTAATACAATATGAGTCTGTAATTATTATTCTCAATAATATTAGATATTAATTTCCATATATTAGGTATATATTATATACAAGTGGCGCGTTATGTTGTAACAATTGTAATCGGAAGAAATATGTAATCGAAGGGAAAAACAAATAATAATAACCATCTTTACATCATATAAATATTATATTCTAAAAATACAAGTGCAATATATACAGTAGATTACCAAAATATTTTTTAATACAATACAAAACATTATTAGTAAAAATGTTATCATTAATACAAAAATTAATATTACATCAAAAATCAATATTACATCAAAATAATATATTACATTACTATTATACATACATGTAAAAAGTATCCATGATATAGATACACGTGCATATACTCATATATTTTTATGTTAGCGCTGAAAATAATATATTACAACTGAAGAATTATATAATGTTGTTACAATTATATTTACAAAATATAGCTCTTTTTTTCTCCTTTTCCCTATTGCCCTTGAAATAATGTCATTTTATTTCGAAGGTGTCTTTTGCTTTTCATTCCTTCCATTATTTGTTTTCCAATATAGAATAATCTTAATATTGTTGTGCTCGAGAAGTGAGAACGCCCGGTGCATCGGGATTTCGCCGAGCAACACGAAGCTCACTCCTTAACTACACATATTATTGTTGTAGCGTTGTCAAGGGAGAGTTGGAGATAGAGATCTGAGTTGTACGGACGTGCACGAGTCCCGCTCCTTGGTTCTCATTGAATAAAACTATCAGCTCTTTCAAGCCTTTTAGTTTTCGTTCCGTGCGTTACGCGACGCAAAGTGGAGCTGCATCGCGTGCGCAACAATATATTTTTTTGCAATTGCTTTGGTTAAATAAACAATGTGGTTCTCTAAGGAGCTTTGGTCGTATAAATGCTGGTGTAAAATTGGAAATAAGTCAGTAGCCTTGATAAATTGTTTAAAGACGCAATTTACAAAAAAAAAAATTGTGTATTTTTTTAAATAGTTGTTCTCCACTGTCAACCAATGCAGATCGCATAATTTTTTCCACTTTTTCACAAATGTTGATGACCGAAGATGACGAGTACTGCAAATTACCACGGCTTTTGATAAAAATTAAAACATTTTTTGCGTCCTTCTCAGCATTATCCGAAATTAATGTGTTCGTGCATTCTTCGCAACGTAATTTTTTAAAATGCCTCATAACAAAACCGGCTATATACGCGATAATAACGGAAGAAAATTCATTGATTTTTGAGAAATTCTGTATATCAACGAAGAAAATATTTTAAAAACAACTAACTAGTTATGAATTTCAATTTATTAATTATGACGACATTTCGGTCATGTGTTTTGGTCCTTTTTTTAAATGAGTACAAAATTACAACGACATCATACTGAAATTATCACAAATGTTTAATTAAATCAACGCACATATCAAACTAAGAATGTGCAATAAACTAAATGCTTACAATTATGCCATGTAAAAATCATATTTCTAGCCTTATATTGTGGCACATTTTCTTCTTAAAAAATACATTAATAACGTATAACAGCGCATCACAAGACTAACAAAACATGGTACATAAAATCAATAACCAAAGTCAAGAAGTAAAATAAATAAATAAAAAGTCCGTTAAGTAGCACCAATAAGTCCATTATATATTAAAGTCAAACTGTGTCTCTTGTAAATTAATAGCAGAATTGTATCGTGATAATTAATATTATTACTAATATTAATATTATGTCGTAATAATTAATAAATTTAAATTCATAGTTTGCAATTGCTTTTAAAATATTCCCTTCATAATTTAATTTACTGGTAGAAGAAAAAATTTGTTATTATTATTCCGTATATCATAGTAGTAGTAGTAGTAAGTAATTTGAGCGGGTGGTACTACGAAGAGTCCCTAAGGTCACCTAGATCTTAAAGTTCCATTGTGATTTCCCGCTGGTGACTGAGGATTAGCCCTGCAGACCCAAGCCAGCGTTTATCCAGCCAGATTGCACAGGTTGATTATCCTCTTATTCTTCAGATCACCTGGGTCCAAAAACATAGAGGTGTCTGTATCTTTTGAGGCATAAGGCGGGACAACGACACAAAATGTGGGCGGCGTCCTCCCTATCCTCTCCACAAAGTCTGCATGTATCTTGCGTAGCCAGTCCCAAAATGGACATCTGAGCCCGAAGGTGCACATGTCCCGTGAGAAGGCCTAGAGCAAGTCTGAGTCTCCCTTTGCTTAGGGTCAGTAGCTCGCATGCCTTGTCCTGTGAGAGTTGATTCATTAGGATTCTTGCTTGTCTGCAGCCCCGTCCCTCCCCCCAGGAGGTCCGGTGCGTCAGTTGGAGCTGTTCCACAATGATTCTTTTACCCAAGGCATAGGAAACTCCAACGATCTGTTCAGTATCCTCGAGGGTGCCTGCTTTCGCCAGTTCGTCCACCACCTCATTGCCTTGGACGCCTTGATGACCTAGTACCCACATCAAGGTGACCTTGTTGTGTTCCCCAAGTTGGTTAAGTGCTAACATGCAGTCCCAAACCAGTAAAAATTCCGTAGTGGATTTTACAAAAGCATTTAGGGCTGCTTGACCTGAGCATATAATTATATTTTTGTTATCAGCCTTGGCAGTGTTTTGTAAATTCGCACATTCCAGGATGGTTAAAACCTCAGCTTGAAAGACCGTGGCCAGTCCTTCTACAGCAATGCTCGATTTGTAATTGATTTTTGGAGCATACATGCCTGCCCCAAAGCGACCGTTGTCACCTGAACCGTTTGTATACCATCCGGACCCAGGCGATCAAGAAAGCATTGATCGTTCCAGTTAGTCCTATCTGGTATATGAACTTTAAAAGTCTTCCCCGGATGGTATTTCCTGGTCGTTCTGTCTTGTTCTAGAGAGAAAGGACGGTTTTGAAGAAAGCTTAATCTGGAGTGCCCAGGTCCAGCATTTCTCCACTCTCTCTGACAGTGCAATCTGTAAGCCGTCAGCTTGGCCGCGCAGATGATCCCCTGGTCAAGCAGAGAAATACAGAGAGCTACTTCCAGCGTCTCTGTTGGGGTAGTTCTCATGGCCCCTACTGCAGTCCTTAGGTATTCACCCTGTAGGCTTTTCAGCAGGTTCCTCGCCTCCACTTTTTTCACCTTCGGCCATCAGACCACCGCCGCATACATCAGCCTCGGCAACAGAATTGCTCTGTAAATCCATAACGCTATGTTGGGTTTAATCCCCCAGGTAGCGCTCATCGCTCTTCTGCATGCCCAGAATTAGATGTAGAATTTCTTTCTCTTGACCTCAAGATGGTTTCCAATACAGTTTGGGATCAAGGTGGACACCCAAGTATTTTATTGAGGTAGAGAACTGTATTTCTTTGTTCCAGAGTTTGAGTGTATCAATGTTCTCCAGCTTGTATTTCTCTTGAAGATCATGGCTTCGGTCTTATCTGGGTTTACTGTTAAACCTTCGGCTCACACCAGTTTTGGACAATTTCTCAGTGCATTATCCATTAGCTCCTTGAGAGTTGAAAGAAAGCTACCTCTTAGCACAATGGCTACATCATCGGCATAGCCGTATACCCGGAAACTAGCTTTCTGTAGATTGACTAGAAGTTCGTCCACCACGAGGCACCACAGAAGTGGAGACAGAACTCCACTCTGCGGATAGCCTTTCGCGGGGGACACCTCTCATTGTCAAGTTTCCCTGACTGACAGTTAAAAGTACCTGTCAACAGTGTGCTTAGTGTCCAGTCGATAATAGCAACTGATATGTTATGATTGGCCATGGCCCTCATGACTGGATAGGAGCTATCAAAAGCTCCCTCAATATCCAGGAAGACGCCTAGGGCGTACCCTTTAGCTGTAAGTTGAGTTTCAATGCTGCCCACAAGGTGATGTAGGGCAGTGTCTGTGGACCTGTCCTCTCTGTAGGCATACTGACAAGAGGACAGGGGACATGAAGTAAAGGCTCTGTTTTTATGAAACCCTCAACCGATCTCTCTAATGTTTTCAAAAAAGAGGTGAGGCTGATGGGTCTGAAGTCTTTGGCCATAATATGACCATTTCTGCCTGGCTTAGGGATGAAGCACACTCTAGTACCTCCAGGCCGGTGGGACATGTCTAAGAGCTATGCTTGCTCTAAAGATTTTTGTAAGGGGGGCTCAGTAGTGGCACTAACCCTTCTTTAAGGAGGATGGGATAGATTCCATCTGGTCCCGGTTGTTTGTAGGGGTCAAAGGAGTAAATAGCTCACACTACACCTTTCGGATGCACTACATCAGCCGCTAGCGTCCACTCCCTGGGTCTATAGCCATCCCCGGATGCGAGCGCCCCGGAAGAGGGGTGTTGTGATGTCCAATGTTGAAAACCTGGGATGTAAGTCTCTATCAGGAGTGTGAGTGATTCAGTGAGATTCTCTGTATAGTGTCCGTCAAGGTGTTTTAGACAGCCCATCTGTGAGCGACTATCAGAGTTAAAGATTCTATTAAGCCTGGATGCCTCTGGGAGACTCTTTATGCTTTCTGCAGAATTTCCTCCAGCTCAGTCGTTTGGCTGTAGTGATGGCTCTGCTATACTCCCGCCGTGCGCTTCTAAAGGCATCCCAATATGTTGCAGAGCCAGATTTTTTGGCCTTATTGAAGAGTCTCCCAGTCTCCGACCTAAGCCTTATGAGTTCTTTGCTCCACCAGGGAGCTTTGGTGGAAGACTGGCTCCTCCTCCACGAGTAGTTTGCTTCGTAGGCATCTATTATGGCGCCTTTCATGAAGAGTGCCGTCGTGTCAAGATCATTCTTGTTGAAGAATTTGGTTGGGAATGAATTGAGGTTGGCTGACAAGGCAGCCCTATATCCCTCCCAATCAGTCTTTTTTTAATTGCGCATCCATTTGTCCTCTGTTATATGACAAAGAGTTAAGCGTATCTGTCTGTGGTCAGAGCCGGAGGGCTCATTCGAGACCATCCAGTCCGTCACCAGGCCAGCCACCCTCCTTGTACATAAGGTGATGTCAATTACCTCCTGTCTTCTAGAGTCCTGGAAGGTGAATTCTGAGCCCCTATTTAAAATGATGAGGCCAGTACTCATGATGAAGTCATGTAGGCTCTCCCCCCTGGAGTTGATGCCCGAGCTTCCCCACCCAACATGGTGGGAGTTGGGAATGCATCGCATCTAAGTAGTAATTCGAGCCCACGTTCCTCCACATAGGTTATCAGGTTCTTAATTTTCGCCTGAGGGGGTGATTCCTCGAGTCATAGGGCATGTACGCTGAGCCTATCAGCACATCCAAGGATTCCGTCGTCGAGAGATTGAGTCTCATTTGGATTACTGTTACGTCCTCGCAGCTGAGCTGTAGCATAAAAGTTGCAGTTAAACCTTTTGTGGCTATGCAAGTTCTATTTTTTCGATTTGATCGTGTGTAGCAAACTGTACCACATCCGCTCAAACCTTTTATAGCATTTTTCAGGAGCCAAGGCTCCTGGATTAGTGCTATGCCTGTCTGCATCGCAGCCATGCTCCTGGCTAAAATCGCCAGGGGCCAGAGGCTCCTTTACCTTTACTGTGATGCAAATTAATCTGAGTTACAGGAACCCTAGGTCTGTCCATGATTGGTTCAAGCCTGATTTTTTGTTCTTGTAGCAGCAGGCTCCTCTCTGCGTTCTTTTTCAAGCAACTTTACAGTTGTTCGAGTAGAACCGCAGAAAGGCCTAAAATTGCAGGCCTTAAGGGCCTCCAGCGATTCGGCGGCCACTAGGCAAGCGAAGTGGGTGCTCGTGGCATCCCTGCTTTCACTCCCGCCTGAGACCCAGGGGCCAGGCCTGCATTCTGCCTATCAAGGAGTTCAATAACCTTCTTGATTGAAAAGTCCGGCTCCTCCATGTGCACCACCACCCAATGACGCTTAGGCAGCCCACCGACCGGCAGCACACGCAGAGGAACGTTCCCTAAGTTAAGATCAGCGGAGAGGCCTTTTAGCCAGTTCGCCGATTCCTCGTTCGCACAGGTGAAGACGAATGCTCCATCCCTAATCCAGGAGCCGGTAAAGGTGGGAACTTTGGTGCCTCTCTGGAGCGCAATGATGCGACCCCAGCTTCTTGATCTCCGCTGCCTCTCCGTCTCTATCTTACCATCAGGATAGCTGTCTGTGACGACAGCAATCTTAACGATGCCCTTAGTTGCCTGGGCGAATGATCCGGGGTCTCCTCCCAGGTTGCCTGTTTAAAGGGCTAAGGGTGTTCGTGGTCGATCTGGGACGTTTAGTCGTCCCAGCCTGCCTCGACCCCCCTTTCCCCACAGGAGCAGAAGGCTCAGCCTCAGAGGGAGTTGTTACGGTTTTTATGATCTCCCCTTACCCCTGAAGCCGCAACTGTTTGATATAGCGTAGTCTGGTGGTGCCGCAATATCGGATGCGGGTTTTAGGCTGGGCACCAGAGGTGTCTGCCCCCGCATTAAAGACTTCCTTCGGTCGTTCGCTTTCTAAGGAAGCCACACCCTGAAGGACTTTATTTAAATTGTTTTTGTCTTTTATTTCATTGTTATCCATTTTTGGTCCCACGAGAAACGCGGAAAGCGATCTCACCCGGTCGGAGTCGCGTACGCCGGGGCTTGGCTGCCTACTCCTGGATTTCGCCCGGGAAGCACCGTTAACTACGTAGCGCCCCCTGCGTGATGCAGTTGTTGGCACGGTTGCTAACACCTTAGCTTGGGGGATCCCTCTTCGTCGGTCGCACTCGGTTCCATTCCTGAGAGTAAGCCCGGATGCGACCGTAACCCCTCCACCACGCCAAGGTGGAGACCCATACGGGGGGTCCGTATATCATATATTTTATATTTTATGACAAACTCTGATAATATTTTTTAATTATGGAGGTATTTAATTATGTAAAATATACATATCCTGGCAACGCATCAACAAGCGTCGCCAGGGAACGAGACTCAATCTCCGGTACGCATCTTCATTGCGTACCGGGTGACCAGGGGCGGGCGCAACACTGCCCCCCTTCTTCTCAGATTGTCGCCCCCGACAATCCTTGAGGGGTAGAAGAAGTTTCTCCTCTCCCAACCGGCTCCAGGGCGGTGCTACTCTCCTTCTCGGACTCCGAGTAGACCCCCACCCGGCTCCAGGGAGACGCAGCCTCGCGACCTTCTCCCAACCGGCTCCAGGGTGGTTCAACCCTCCTCACGGGTATCGAGTTGGCCCCCAACCGACTCCCAGGGAGAAGCCGCGGAATTCTCTTCGACGCCGCCCAAGTCCCTCTTGATGCTTGAGTCTTCTCTTGAGTCTTGTTCTTCCTCTTGAGATCTTCAGTCTTGATCTTGAGTCTTCTTTCTTCGGACAAGGGGAGTGACTTTTGCCCTGTGGCACCAACGTCTCGCAGGACTCCCCAAGTCCCTGCCTCGGCATTCGCCCTGAGTCCCACGGAAAAACCACAGGACAAAAACCGTGGGCGAGACAATCTTCTATTTCAAAACAGTATAACCATAACAAAGGCAGGAAGGAAGGCCAGCTTCAAACTCCAGGAACATCCTTGTTGCGGAATCAAATATGACACAGAGTTTAAGTGCTAATAAATATATATTTAGTACAAAGAAAAGAAACAATGTTCAACAAGAAAAGAAAGAATGTTTCGTATATTGTGTATGACGGCCATAACACCACACCCAGGAGACATGTTTGTGGCGCCGGCGTTATCCACAGCGCTGGCTACAGCGCCACCTCTCGTAGGGCACCTGAAGGACTCCTACTTCCAACAATCCTCTCTCCCCAGCCGGTCCATTTCAGCTTCGAGCTTCGCACCCTCCTTTCCTAAAAGAGAAACACAAAACGCAGTAACTCGGAACAAAACATAGAAACATAACTTTCCTAACAGGTTCCGACTTTAATTCCCTTTAGGGGGATTCCCCCTTCGCGGTCCCCCCCCCCGGCGAATTTCTTCCCGCGAAATTCAAGTTCGGCTTCTCCTGAAGCAAATCTTCGTGGCTCTCCCCCAAAATGACCTGTGTGGCCTTTGCTCGCTCGATTGCTGCCCTCAGAGAGGAGATCCCCTCGAGCTGAAGAGTTCTTTTCACGAGGCCGTCGGAGAGCGCCGAAATAAATTGCGCGCACGCTATCTTCTCGCGTACGACGTACGGGCATTCGGGGTAGGCGAGACGAGCAAGTCTCTCCAACTCCCCCCCAAGCGGGGCAATTCCTCCCCGTTCCTCTGTTTTCGGTTCGCAAATTGCATATAGCTACTCTACGCCGAAAGAGTCTCCCCGAAACGTATCTCGAGACGAGATTTCAGTTCGACAAACCTCAGATTTTTTAGGTCCTGAACGGACTCAAGGACGGAACGCGCCTTTCCCCGCAAACTCGACGCGAGGGCGATCGCCTTGAAAGAATCGTCCCAACGATTCGGGCGCGCGACTAGGTCAAATTGTATGAGAAACTCCCGCAACGAAGCCGTCCCGTCAAACGTATCGGGCTTAAGCTTCAACTTAAAATCGGAACGCTCGCCGCTCTCGCTCGCAAGAACGCAACCCGCGTCCGCATGCCCCGCGTCATCGCTCCCGCTCGCAAGAACGCAACCCGCGTCCGCATGCCCCGCGTCACCGCTCCCACTCGCAAGAACGCAACCCGCGTCCGCATGCCCCGCGTCACCGCTCTCGCTCGCAAGAACGCAACCCGCCTCCGCTCGCCCCGCGTCAACGCTCTTGCTTGCAGGAACGCAATCCGCGTCCGCTCGCCCCGCGTCATCGCCCTCGCGAGGGTTAGCATTATTGAATTCGAAAAGACTTAGCGGGTTTCACAGCGTCCGCAGCTCCTCATCATGCCGGCGCAGCTGCTCTGCAAGCACCTCCTTCCTGCGCGCCTGCTCCTCTCGCATCGAGCGTAACTCAGCGAGGATCCCCTGGAGGGTCGCCGCCTCAAAAGGGGACTCCGTAGCGGCCTCTCTGGCCCTCTTCCTCGTCTGTACTGGGGAGGAAGTAACCGCGAACATCGCCGTGCGTCGCCAAACGGAAGTGCGTCTGTCCGAAAGGATGGCTCCTGTCGTCCGAGTCGGACGAGCCCCCAAAATGTTGCACGCTCGCTCACTTATTGCACGCTCGCACACTACAGTCCCTCACGCACTCACGATTCGCGGCACTCTCGCGGAAAGAAGCGACTCGTTAATAAATGCAAACGTACGATTTATTGACAGATAAAAGATACAGGCGTCCATTTAATCTGACTCCGCATTTGCTAAACACCACAAGTATGTACTTTACAACATTTTTTTTTCAAGATAAGATTATCGAAAACTGAACATTTCTCAAGATATTTTGTATTTTATTTTATTTTGTATTTTATTTGTCAAAATACAGCAGCTTTCAAGCCTCGTAACTCAAAAAGTACTTTATGAAAAAATATTTTATTACAGTGTTTTGGAAAGCTCTCGAGATAAGCTATAAGAATATGCAATAATATATCTAGTTTCCCACTTAAAAAATTCAAGATAACCTTGGTCTGACCTTGGCGACGCCATGCAAAGTCAAACTAATAAGATCAATAAATAGACCTTTTTCAACCTTACAACTTTGGTTTGAAACATTTCTTTCTAAAATACATAGTTTCCGAGATATTTAAGAGTTTCCATACTTTTTCCTTACCCTGTATGTACATACAGGGTGATTAATTTTAATCTTAACAGAGAAATATTTCGAAAATATGCAATTTTACAAAAAAACTTTCGAAATAAAAGTTATATGGTATAGAGGGGGACGTACAATGGTGACTTTCACTTGACCTTGAGACGTCTACTTAAGATCAGAAAGATTAACTTACGTTTTTTAAATGAAAGTCCCCATTCTTGATTACATTTTCAGACTGTGCATGTTTAAGTAAACATTTTTCATATCTTGATAATTTTTTATAAAATCCATACTTTCCGAGATATTAGAATTCTAAAAATGAAAAATTGCTCAATCGACTTTTGATTGCGTAAACCACTCTTGGCGTTAGTGGTAATCTGATCCCTTTTGCTTGGGGTGCTTGATTTCCGTGAGTCTCCTTGCCTCTCACGATTTACGTCTTAAAACTTTTGCTCGAATATGTCACCGTTCAATACACATTTGGAATCTTTTACGCAATGCAATATCAGTAGTCTTTTAAAGAATTTCTTCAGGAATAGTTGTTAGAGCTCTGGTGATGCGATTTCTCATATCGACCGGATTCATTGGCTCAGTATCAAAAACAATTCCTTTAATGTGCTCCTACAGGAAGAAATCACAAGGAGTCAAATCAGGAGAATTTGGAGGCCATCGGACATAACCATTTAATCTTATCCAGCGTTCAGGATATCTTTGGTGTAAATAATCTCGCACAATGTTAGCTGTGTGCGGAAATCATTGTGCTGAAACCACATTCGTTCCCTAGTTTTTAATGATATATTTTCTAATAATTCATGTAGGTTATTTTGCAAGAACTGTAAATACATTACTCGATTGAGATTATTTTCAAAAAAATCGGGTCCAATAATTTGACCATCTAATATGCCACACTAAATATTAACTTTTCATTGATGCTGATGATCCATATAAAGAATCCATAATGGATTAACATCCGAATAATAATGAGAATTATGACGGTTCAATTCTCCGGTATTCTGAAAAGTTGATTCGTTGCTAAATAAAATTTTGTCAAAAAACGTCGGATCTTCCTGTAATTTTTCCAAACCCCAATGACAAAATTGAACGTTCTCGTTTTTGATTTGCAATGAGTGCCTAATATAAGTGAATATGAAAAGCATGAAAATGATTCGCTTTTAAAATTCGCTGGACAATTGATTGAAAAACAGTATTGAGTTCTCAACTGATTGTACGTTGGCTAATTTGAGGTTTAATTACAGCCATTCCTAAAACAGCTATTATACATTTAAATCATTATCATCAGTTAAAGATTTTTTTTTACGTTTGCGATGTAATTTACCTTCACGGATCCTATTTTTAAGGCTGATTATTGTTACATGACTGGGACATCGACGATCTGGGTATCGTAATACATATTGACGGGCACATTTTCTGCCGTTTTTATTGCTCTTTCCATATTCAATTATTAAGTCGACAATTTCACTGGGTGAATAATACACGTAGGACAACAATAAGGACAGTTTTGTTATGTAATTTAAAGTCAAGGAATCGATTGAGCCCACTCATAACTGCATCCGTCAGTCGTTACCAGAACTAGTTAGTTAGTTTATTCTTTTTATTCCTCTTAAGGTTACAATTCTTTACATAAAACCTTACACTCTATCTTAACTTAATTTAAATCTAAATTCTAACTTATATCTATGCATCTATATATGTGCTAGCGCGTGCCGGTCTCTCGTTCACGCACGCACACACACACACACACACGCGCGCGCGCGCCTCCCGGGCTTCCGCTTCCTCTTGCTTTCGACCAATTTCCTTTTCATCTACTGCTTACTTCTTACTCATTTATAACTTTAGTCCAATCCGGTGTCCCTCTCTTTTCTCTCTCTCCTCATTCACTCTCCACCAACCTTATCCACCACTCCCCCTTTCCCTTCTCTCCCAACACCCTGCCTACCTCCTACCAAATTCCTTCACCATTACCCAATCCCTATACCTCTCTCATACTCCCAACTTTCCACTTCTTCTCCGCATAGTCTACTCAACCTCTCCTCCTCCTTCTCCCAATATCTCCTCTTCCTCATCTCATTCTCCAAAACCTAAATCTTGCTATCCTCTGCCACCTACTTTCCCCCAACCTTTCTTCAAATATCCCGGTATTCCCTCCCCCTTTATTTCCTTGTACCATCTATTGTATCTTGAATCACTTATTTTCTCCCATCTGTTCCTTCTCTGCCTTCCTCTTTCCTCCTTTTCCCATTCTTTATACCAATCATTTTCCTCCTCCCTTCTTCTTTCCACTGCTTCTATCCCTATACCTCTATCAAAAAGTTTTCCTCTATCAAAAAGTAGATCTCTCAAAAAATTCCTCTCCTCCTCCCAGTCCCTCCTTTTTTTTACGGGGGGGAAATCCTCATGGATCTCCTCGGCCCTCGGGGTAGGGCCTAGGGGTAGGGTATGCCGGACTCTTACTGGCTAAAACCCCCCAGATGTCCTACTTTTGGCGACTCAGAGGGTGTCTGGGGACACAAGGTATACTATCTGACATCCTCTCGTCCGGAACCAGTCCCGTCTGGTGGGGACACCGCTTGTTGGTATGCGGACCCCCCAGAATTCCTTTACGGGATTACATCTTTTTATTCGACGAAGTGGGAACATCACCCCATCGCGCCATCCCGTTGTTTTGGGGAGGCGGAGGGAGGGTCCGGGATTCCCCGCTCGGACTCCACCTCCCGACCTTCAGGAGCGGAGGGGAGAGAGTGCTTAAAGTATTCCCCCCACTGCTCCCGGGTCACTTCTCATACTTGGGGGGGGGGGGGAGGAGCCACGTCAGTGGCTCTCTCCACCACCCCCTTTACCAACTTCAATGGAGTAGGCTCTCTCGGTGCCCCCTTCTTCTTGGGGGGAGACTTACTGAGTCGCCCCCAGTCGAGCCACGGCTTGCTCGTCCCAGCAGTCGGAATCCCTTCTTGGTCCAAAGCCTGGGACGCAGCCGCGACAAGTCCGGTACGCTTGGCGGAAGGGACCACTTTCCTCACAAGTTGGGAAGGGGTCTTCGTGGCTCCCTTCTCCTCCGACTTTTCTGGCTCAATAGCGGGGCCAGCTCGGGATGGTGCGGGAGCGGGGGTTTTTCTCACCGCTCCCAACCGACCCCCACACGTCTTCCACGGCGGCGCGCACGCCGGTCCGCCAACCTTATGGCCCGCCGGGCGCCCTAAGTCTGTGCAGACTGAACACCGCGGCGGAGCCACGCAGTTCCATTCCGCAGGATCGCCGCACTTGTAGCAGCGGCCACAACGGTCAGAGGCGCTGTTACAGTGTCGCTGGACATGCCCTTGCTCTAAACATCTGTAACAGATGAGCGGGCGCTCGTCCAGCAGCTCAATTCTCTGGGCTAGGAAACCGATGGTTATGCAGCTCCTCCCCGCGATTTTAACTGCTGAATGTCCCCCACCTTTACTTCGTCGGGTCCGCAACCGCCGACCTCGGCCACCACCTGGGATGTCATCCCGAGTGATCGAGTCATCGAGGTCACGGACCCTCAGCTCGGCACTTTTGAGTCACTCTCACCCCCTCCATATTGGTCAGGGCTTCCCTCATACGGGAGATAAGGCATTCCACAGCTTCGGCCCTGGCCCCCGGGAATTCTAGCAATAGGGCTCCCGTAAGGACCATTTTAGACCTTATTTTCTCGATTCTGAGGTCCGCTAAGTTGCCTCTCTGGTCATCGCCTCCGCGTATTTACCCGCAGGGCACGTGAGGATCTCGGCGGCAGACCTCGAAATCTTCTTCCTCCTCTTCTCTTTTTTATTGCCGGCCGATTTGGCGGCGCCGCACTGTGGGATAGAATCCCGAAAAAGTGGCAGAAAGTCTGTCTAAAGTTAATTTTGTTTAAAATTGTAAAATTATATACTGATATAAGGTTTTTGGGGTCGCAGATTTCGAATTTGATATTGCAATTTTAAAATTCAAAATGGCGGATCCAATATGGCCACATAATATAATAATTATAACCGAACAACTCCTACGACCTTACTGAAAATAGTGTAATACACAGAAAAGAAAAATATAAAGAATAAAAAATTAAATTGTATAAAAAATTAAAAAATTAAAATTAAATGCATTCCCTCCTCATTATATCCGGGCTTGGGACCGACACATTAATAGTGGCTGAGTTACTTTTTTTTTATTTTTATGTTTTTAATTGTTTTATTTTTATTTTTTTTTATTTTTTTTTATTTTAATTTGTGTAATTTATTTTTATTTTTATTATTTCTTTAATTATTAATATTTTATGAAAATACGTTTTAACCCTCAACTTCTTCATCCGACAACACAACTTTGTCCAAGGATGAGAATATTTCTGGAAGTTCAATTATGTCTTCTTCTTCCTCTTCATCAGGATCTGCATTTACACTTGTACTTATTTCGGGTACAATAAGTAGATCTCGGACTTCTGTGGGAAGTTGTAATATTTTATTTTTTTGAATTCGCAGATAAAGACTAGAAGAAGATACAATAGGATCTGATGTGTCCATTAATCTAAACAAAACATATCATGTAAATTTACTGTACGATCGTGTTTTCTACAATGCTCATTTCTATATGATTTGTAATGCTTATTCCGGGCTTCAGAAGCTTCCTCGCCAAGCATTCCTACTGGTAATATGCTATTTTCAATTATCTGAGCACCGTGAATAAGAACTTTATGGAGTGATGATGGCATGGGATACCATGAGTAATGAGATACGTAAATTCTAGCTGTGTCGAGGCACAGTTTGTTAAAAAGAACGCTATTTATCGGAAAGTTGCAAGACAAAGCAATTAAAATATTTTTTAAATTAAAAACAAAATTATAGTCTAGTCCAAGACATTCAGAAAACAGTTTTGGATCTTCAAATGCCCTGCGAGCAGTGTTACTATCATTGCTTGTACCACTTCCTCCTGATTTTGGCTTATCTACTTTTAATCCTAATTTATTCCAAAGAATCGTTTGGATCTCTTTTTTTCGTCTCGCATATTCATCTTTACCATCTTTTCCTCTCATCTGCCATACTTTAACATTAATCTAGTCTAGATTTCAAAAAGTTGGTGAATCACTGCGGTTTAAAGTCTGACAAAACCAGTCGGCTCGCAGCTCACCAATCATATGCCGGTTTGATGTCGACTAGTCTCCCTTCATTTGAGTTTTAATTTCTACTGGCAAAGAAAATGATCTTTCGTTACTGTTATATCCCACCAATGACTTAAAAATTTGGTGTCCCTCACTAGAGGCGCTGCCTGAGGTAGCGTCTTTCTTAGTGTACTTATTATTGCGATAAATATTATCACATGCCTCGGTGGTCGAATTGGTATGACACCCGCACGGAATGGGGGAGTTCCAGGTTCGAATCCTGGCTGAGGTAATATTTTTCGCAATAATTTCTTCATCTCACAAGTTGAGATGATATTTATTAATCTCCTAAAAATTGAAATCGAATCTAGATTTCAAAAAGTTGGTGAATCACTGCGGTTTAAAGTCTGACAAAACCAGTCGGCTCGCAGCTCACCAATCATATGCCGGTTTGATGTCGACTAGTCTCCCTTCATTTGAGTTTTAATAATATATGTTCTTCACCTGATTTAAAACTTGCTCTTATATTCAAAGCTCTGCCAAAACAAAAGTACTTTGCCAAATGTTATAAAATTTAAATCCAGCCTACTTCGATACATTGAGATGACAATGACATACATATTTTACTGAAATTCCAAAATCGATTTTTTGCTACTTTTTCGGGATTCTATCTCACTGTGCGCCGCCCCAGCCGGCTGTTGTGCCTTGTTCGGCCGGAGCTGTCCAGCCGGCCGTGACGCCGGCTTATTTGGCCGTAGCGCCGCCTCTGCCGGCATCCTACAGCTTTTCTCTCGCATCACCCGATCACGGGTGATCGCTCGCGGAGTGGCACTAGAGGCACGGGGAGCAGGCGCGCCCCTTTTTGCCTTCTTACCTTTCTCCACAACCTCCGTCCATATCTCCGTAATAAGAGGGGGCGGAGAAGAGGGGAGGGCAGTCGAGGCACTCGACCTCGCCTTCTTTGGTTGAGGGACCCGTTTCTTGGGTCCCTCAACTTTTTTAGTCTCCCTCTTTGAATTCTGAGATGGAACACAAAGGGGGAAGGTTTGGGTCCTCTCGGAGACCCGTGGAGAAATTTCCCACACAGACCCGAGGGGAAGCCCAGCCGCTTTTAGGCTCGCAAACTCCGCATCCGCCCGCTCCTTGGCGGCGCGGAGTTCCGCAACCTCCAAGCGGAGGGAGAAGACCCTCCCTCGCAACATCTCTAATTCTGCTGTCCCATCTGAAGCAGCAGACTGCGCCCGCTCTGAGAGCGTCGCAATTCTCGCTCTCAGGGAACCAACGACAGCGTTCAACTTGCTAATGCTGGTTCCTTTCAAATTCCTTGAGCAGGTCACGACTTTCTCCACGTTTGCGACCTGCTCCAGTGCCCTCGTCACGACACTCAGGATTGGCTCGTCCCTGAGCTCGTTTATTAAGGCGCCGATCGCCGCCGCCATTCTTGCTGGGCGGCGGTCCTATCGGCGCCTCCGGGGGGAGGAGGAGGCAGCCCGAGACATCGTGCTTCCGCCTCCTTCCACACCTGGCGCGCCTCCTCCTTCTTTCTGCGCCTCTCTTCGGTAGTCCCGGGCCTGTCCCTCGCCTTCTTAAGAGATTCAGGGGGGCAGAATCATTCAAACGAGGCGGGGAGGAGCTCGTGGAGGAGCTTATCCTCACCGTACCCGTCTCCGACGAGCGGCGCCGGAGAGAGAGTCTCCACTTCCATGGATGAGGGGACGTATATCGTCTCCCCATCCACCGAGCAGCGGCGGTTTCACTCCATGCTATATCGGTGCCTTCACCTGCTCAAAGGACTCTGCTACCTCCTCCGTGGTATAGAGTCCCATAGCCTCACAGCGACTCCGCCTCCCAGGGAACATCTCGGCAATCCCACCGTCGGAAGAATCCGATGGCGGTCGCCAAGGCCCCTCTGATGGGAGGGGGTCGATTTCTCGACCCCTTAATCCGTCATAAGAATCGGCGAGAGAGGAGAAGGAGATGCCTTTCTCCCTCCACACAGTGGCAAGCGCCCTGTGTCTCTCCCTCGCCGCCTTCATCACCTCAGGATTCGACGACCGGAGGCCTTCTCGCATCGCATCACGCGAGATGCGAAAATAGCGAGATGCCATAGTTCTCCATATCGTCGGTATCCATTTGAATCGTGTCCGACCCTTCCCCACTCACCATCGAGCCCGTGCGAGACCGTAAGAAGTGGATCTTGGTGTCCAGCCTCTCGACGGACACCACCATGGGCCGGAGGTGGACTTCCCACTACCCACAGGCTCCTTAGGCGGGACCCGTAGTTTTGGCCTTGTTTTCGAGGCAGGCTTCTTAAATGAAGCCTCTGGCTTCAACCCCTTCGCAGAAGTAGATGCCCCCACGACGCCTGCGGTGCACGCCGTGGGTAGCCCGTCGATGGATGACGACGAGGAGGCGACCGGGACAGTATTCCCCCACGCCGGGCCCTGAGTGTCCGAACACCCTGGGCCGGTACGTCTTTTCCCTTATGTATGTACATATCCATACTTGTTTTAAATTGGTTTGTTTTTGGAGTTTTCCTTCTTCTAGGGCGATTGGTGAACAAACCTAACGAGCCCGCCCTGCCCGGCGAATTGGAGTGCTTAGCGGCACTCACTCGTTGTAAGACGGTTCCTTCGTAGGGTTGTGGCGCTTTTTATAGAAACAACCTTTCCCAAGGGATGTCCTACGCCCCCTCCAAAACCGTCTGCCCTGCTGTCCGCGCCTGCTTATTCTCTCCAAAGGAATTATTCGCAGGTAACCTCCACATCTGGAGGCCGTTCCCCTATTTGCAACCTGGGGACGCGCTCGGTAGCAATGGGCCATTGTTCCCCAAAGACAAGAAGAAAACTCCTCCCATTCTGGTCCGAGCTCCCAGCTCCTCCTAACTCTTCCTCTACTCCATCTTTCCCTAATTTCACTTAAACACTTCCTTGCTAGGATACTTCCTTTTTCTTCCCTCAGCCTCTCCTCAAAATTCCACACTCTTTTCCCCGTTCTTCCTTCTAGCTCGTCCCTCTGTAGTTCCTCTCTTACTAAATACCCTGGTGTTTTACCCTCAACTCCTAACACCCATCTTAAATACCTTTCCTCTATCCCCTCTTTCTTTATTCTCTTCTTCTACCCCCAAATTTCCACCCCATAACTCATCACCGTCCACACTAATCTATTAAATAGCCATATTCTTCTTTCCCAATCTTTCCCAAATTTCCTCTTTCCTATCCCCCATATCTGCCCCACTACTGCTGCTGCCCTTCTAACTCTCTCCCTCACATGTGCTTCCTATCCTCCATTCCTCTGTAGTACATAGCCCAAGTATGTGAATTCCCTCACCTCTTCTATCTTCCTCCCTTTCCACTTCCAATTTACCCTCTTCCATCTCCCTCCCCCCTTCCTAAATCTCATAATCTTGGTCTTACTCATATTCAGTACTAACCCTTTCTTATCCAGGTATCTCTCCATCATATTCTGCATTTCCCCTTCCTTCTTTGCCATCAGAACTATAACATCCGCGTAAGCCAACGTGTATACTTTGTCATCTTCGAACTCTATCCCTCCCCATCTCACCCTTTTCATCTTTCCTCCAAGTCTGCTATTAGTACATTAAACAGTATTGGACTTAGCGGACATCCTTGCCTTAACCCTTTCGCTGTCCAAAATTCTCTGCTGATCGCATCTCCTACTCTTATCCTACTTTTCGTCTCTCTTAGTATTTCCTCTACTCTTACTACTATGCCCTCTCTAATCCCTCTCTCTCTCATTATCTCGCACAATACCTTCCTATCCACCGTATCAAATGCCGCTTTTAGGTCAACGAACAGCGCTATCAACCTACCTTTCTCCCTTTCCATCTGTTTATTAATCATATGATTTAGGATGTAAATATTATCAATCGTCCTCATTCCCTTTCTAAAACCCGTTTGATTATGCGGAATTGTCCCTTTTTCCTCTATCTCTGCCTTCAACTTCTCTGCCAGCACCGCCGCGTAGATTTCATATGCCGTTGGCATGAGTGTTACTCCCCTATAATTTCCCATCACCTTCCCCTTGCCCTTCTTCAAAATCGGTACTACCACTCCCTCTTTCCATATCTCCAGCCATCCCTCTCCTTTCCATATCCTGTCAAAAATTTCAAATCCATTCTGTCACCTTTTCCTCCCTATACTTTTACACTTCATTTGCCACCCCGTCCATTTCCCGCTGTCTTTCCACCTTTCAATCCCCTTATCACTTCTTTTACCTCCTATTTTCTTATTTCCTCTTCTTCATCTGTTTCCCTCCCCTCCGTCCTTCTTCTTGTTACCCTCCCTTCCACCCCTCCAATCAAGTCCATAAAATGATCCCTCCATTCCTTTCCCTCAATCCCCTCATTTACCCTCCCTCTTTTTCTTCTCTCTTTATTTACTATCCCCACACCTCTCCCTCCGTTTTCGCCTTTTGTACTATCTCTCTCCATCTCTTTCTTTCCTCTCTTTTCTTCCTTTTACATAATTCCTGATAATCCTTCTTCGTCCTTTTATACTCCTGCTCCTGCTCTTTCCCTTTCCTCCACTCCCTCAACTTTTTTCTTACTATTTTCTTTCCCTCCCTGCATTCCTCATCCCACCATCCTCCCTTTTTCTTCTCCTTTCTCCCCTTCCACCTTCTCTATTGTTCTGTTTATCCTATCCTCCAATTTTTCCCATTCTTCTTGAAGCCTACCTCCCTCTAACTTTATCTCCCTCATTTCCTTTCTAAAAAATTTTGTCCCCTCCTCATCCCACCATCCTCTCCACTCCCTTCTCTCCCCTCTCCCTCTTCTTCCCTCAGTCCTTCTTCCTGCCAATGTTACCTCCACCGGATGATGATCCGAGTCTATCTTCTCTCCTATCTCTAATCTAATAATCTTTTTCCTCACCTCCTCCTTCTCTATTATATAGTCAATCACCGTGTTTCCCCTACTTCCCGTGTATGTATACTCCCTTTCCTCATTCCCTTTAACCCCTCCATTAAAGATACTCCATCCTCCATCTTCCACGAATTCCACTAATCTCCTTCCCTCTTTATTAACTTCTTATCCTTCGATCTCTTCCCAATCTCCTCCTCCCCCTCCCACCCTCCCCCTCTCCACCCCCTCCTTTATTTCCCGTTCTTGCATTAAAATCCCCTCCCATAATCGTTACCATCCCTTCTTCTTTCTCTTCCATCCATTTCTTTACGTTCTGCAACACCCTCTCTAAGTCCCCATTAACATATACCCCTCTATTCTTAAAGATTAATCTTTCCTTCTCTGTCTTTACCCTCCCTACAATTATTCCCTCTACTTGCGTCTCTATCTCCATTCCCTTTTCTGCTATCTCCCACCTGATTTCCATAATCATACCCCCCATCGCCCTTCTCTTCTTGCATTTTCTCCCGGCAAACTGTACACCCCATTTATATTCTTTTGCAAAGTATCTCCTCATCTTCCTCCAATTCTTTTCTTCTACCCACGTCTCCAACATAACTATCACCTCCCATCTATCTAGTCCCCTCCAAAACTCCGTGTCCTTATTTCCCCAATCCCGCCACGTTCCAGAAACATATTCTCCATTCCCCTTCACCCTCTCCTTTCTCCCATCTTCTATGTCCCCTCCCCTCGCCTTCTGTCCTCCCATATCTTATCTTCCTGGTTCCTTAATATCTTCTCCCCTTCATCCCATACCCACCATTCCTCATCAACATTTATTCTCCCATAACTCACCCAGATTTTTCTTCCCCCTTTTCTTTCTCCTCTTGCTATCTCGAACCTCCATCTCATTTTCCTTTCCCTCCAAGTCAAACCTTCCCCTATCTTTTCTTTCCTTCCTTTTAGTATCCTCTTCCTACTCATTACCCCTCTCTTTTGCTCTACATTTTCCAATTTTACTAACCATACGTTTTTCCCTTTTTCCCCACCTACCCTACTCACTTCCTCCATCTTTGCCTCCACTCCTATCTCAGTTAGTAATTCTTTCACTGCTTCCCTCTCCTTCCCTTCCTTAACTTCCAATCCCCTGACTATCAGGTTCCTTCTCCTCTCCTTCCTCTCCCTCATTTCCCACTCCCTTTCTATTCTCCACATTTTTTCTTCTATCATCCCTCTTCCTCTTTTTTCTCTACTCTTATCTCCTCTTCTCCTCTCTATCTCCCTTATCTTCTTTTCCAACTCCTCAATTCTCCTCATTAATTCTTTCCTTTCTTTCTGTCATCTTTTATCCCTTTCTATTTGTGCCCTTCTCATCTCTTCCATTCTCTCTTCTAACATTTTCAGCCCACTTTTCACCCCCTCGTTCTCCCTTCTTTGATCCTGCCACATATTTTCCATCATCTTTTTCAACTCCTCTATTCCACTTATACTTCCCTCCCCCTCCCCCTATCCTTCCTGCTTCTTTCCTCCGTCTCCTCCCCTTCTCTTCCTCCTCTCACCGGTGATCTCTGCGTCTTTTTGCTCCTATGAAAAGGGCTCTCTCCCTCTTTCTTTTTCTCCTCATCTGATCCCTCTCTTTTCCTTTTCATTAACTCCTCCATACTCCCCGTACTCCTCACGCAGCTACATTTCTCTCTTTGTTCCTTCTCTATCAATCTGCCCACTCCCTGTTTTCTCTCCATACTGCTCCCTCTCTTTTCTCCTATCCTACTACTCTCTTCCTCTCTACCTACTTATACTCTATACTTAACTGTCAGCTACTCCCCACTCTTTTCCTCTCTAATGACTTATATTCTATGCCCGACCGTACCTGTTTTGCTACCTACCTTTTTCTCTTTCTTTCTTCCTCTGCCCTATCCCTTATCCCTCTCTCCCCCTCACTTCCCTACACTCCTCCCTCTACCCTGCACACTCTCTTCCCCTTGCACTCACACCTTCTCTCACTTTCTGCACCCTATTTATTATCTCACGAAAAACCGCGTGTTCACACACCTCGCACCGGAAGCGGAAGCCCTCGTTACCAGAACTAATAAATCGTGTTCATTCAAACTCATGCCTTCGCGTGCCTCGCCTTGCGCGTACACTTGGCCGAGACGCTGCCGCGTCTCTTGATACGCGGCTACGTAGCCACACTACTTTCGGTACTTTCGGTACAATTAATTGAGCAGGGATTAAAATTAAAATTTTGTTTTCTTCGTCGATCGTTTTTAACATGGCTGATTAATGGATGTTAATCCATTATGGATTCATCATATGGATCATCAGCATCAATGGAAAGTTAATGTTTGGTGTGGCATATTAGATGGCCAAATTATTGGATCCCATTTTTTTGCAAGTGCTCCGCAGAAGAATGTGACGTGATTTAAAAAATGTGAAAAAAACATTCGTAAAAAACATGAAGCAATTTGTGGAAATTAAACGCGATCTGTTAGAGCAAGCTCAGAAAGTCGCTTTCCTGGGAGTATTTAGCATGGATGCAACGATGCGACGAGTTTATAGAACAGCTCGAAGAACGCAGTCGTGCCAAGCGTTCGCGGTCCTCGATTGGAAATAAACAATCTTTGGTGGCTCAAATCACGTGAATCGAGGGATCAAAGAAACGATTAGAAAGACGCTTTTTACATATCGGTGATGATTATGCGACTGAGAGTTTATAAAACAGCACTACACAACAGTACTAGTAGTGGTAACGCAGAGAGACTCGTTTGGCGAGAGATTGACTGCGTTTGAAAATCGCAGTCGTATTTACAGGTGCGTAGATCATATTGAACCGTAAACATTTCTGAAAGACGCCGATAGTGCAGTGCTTGAGCAAATAAAAAACGTTGAAAAATACAATAGTATAAAAGTGAATACCGTGTTTAACGGAGAGCTTGTGTGACCAACGTGCCAATGAAAGGATTAATACGAGAATCTGTGAACTCTATTAAACATCGAATTTGCAAGTGGTATGAGCAGCACGTCATCGAACTCATCTGGGTATCCCTCGAAGAATTTTAGGAACGCGATAGCGGTTGGGCGTTGTCGCGGATACTCAATGTAACCATTAACGTAAACAAGCATAATCCTAAATACAAGCATAATCCTAAATACAGGCCGATAGTCGCTGCTCTGTACTCTGCTAAGAGTCACACCATGAGGAATAGCGAGTATCCTCACTACTCACTGCGACAGTGCTGAATTTTCAGGATATAGAGTTTCCAATAACTCAAAAAGGCATACTAAATTCGAACGTCTCAATAACGTATTGATCAACGTGTACGGTATCAATAAGCAGAAGAAGACACTAAACGTTCTTCCAATCGGCAATTAAGCCATTTGGCTTACCGATGACAAAAGAGAGAGGCATGTCAATTTACTGTACATGGAAAATCCGCGACAGAGAAACAACGTGGGGCATTTTGCATATATCAAGAATCTATCCCGCCTCGCGAGCTTGCAACTTAGTGGAAAAGAGCATAAGAAATATTTTTGTGATAGATAAGTGCACATCTTAATAAAATTTATTAAAATAATTTTTTATACTTAAAAAATACATAAAAATATAAATATTTTTCAGCTGTTTGCACTACTTTCACACAAAAGAAAATTTGTTTTAAAAGCGAATTATTTTCATGCTTTTCATATTCACTTTCATATTCACTTACATCAGGCACTCACTGCAAATAAAAAACGAGAACGTTCAATTTTGTCATTGGGGTTTGGAAAAATTACAGGAAGACGTTATGTTTTTTGACAAGGTTTTATTTAGCGACAAATCAACTTTTCAGAATACCGGAGAATTGAACCGTCACAATTCTCATTATTATTCGGATGTTAATCCATTACGGATTTGTCATATGGATCATCAGCATCAATGAAAAGTTAATATTTAGTGTGGCATATTAGATGGTCAAATTACACTGGTCGACAAAATTCGGTCATAAAAAACTTCAGAGATGAAAGTAGCTAATCTTTGTCAATTTTGGGTCGCTGAATCCGAATCCGATAATGAAAATTTTTGATTGGCTCTGGTTTCCAAGAAATATGGCGTCAAAGTTGCAAAAAGCCTCGTTTTTGGCAATATTTCAGGAGGCATATCTTTTGACAGAGACTAGATAAAGGGTTCAATAATGGCTTAAAATAATGCTTATACCTTGCACTTTAAGATAAAAAATAGAAAATAATTAAATAAAAAAAAAATCGCTTTAAATGGTCATTTGTTTGAACGCGTCTAAAACCTGGCTGACCCTGACAGGTCGGTAACTACTGCGCGCAGATTATAATCTGCAAGCTCTAAAACATATTATAGAGACGTTATATTAAATAAAAATACATCTTTGTGTTTGTAACACTCGATTTAAATCGGTTATCCCGCTCACCCAATGTTGCGCTCTAGAGCGCATAGCGCGCAGTAGTTACCGACCTGTCAGGGTCAGCCAGGTTTTAGACGCGTTCAAACAAATGACCATTTAAAGCGATTTTTTTTTTATTTAATTATTTTCTATTTTTTATCTTAAAGTGCAAGGTATAAGCATTATTTTAAGCCATTATTGAACCCTTTATCTAGTCTCTGTCAAAAGATATGCCTCCTGAAATATTGCCAAAAACGAGGCTTTTTGCAACTTTGACGCCATATTTCTTGGAAACCAGAGCCAATCAAAAATTTTCATTATCGGATTCGGATTCAGCGACCCAAAATTGACAAAGATTAGCTACTTTCATCTCCGAAGTTTTTTATGACCGAATTTTGTCGACCAGTGTTATTGGACCCGATTTTTTTGAAAATGATCTCAATCGAGAAATGTATTTACAGTTCTTACAAAATAACCTACATGAATTATTAGAAAATACATCATTAAAAACTAGGGAACGAATGTGGTTTCAGCACGATGATTTCCGCACAGAGCTAACATTGTGCGAGATTATTTACACTAAAGATATCCTGAACATTGGATAAGATTAAACGGTTATGTTCGATGGCCTCCAAATTCTCCTAATTTGACTCCTTGTGATTTCTTCCTGTGGGAGCACATTAAAGGAATTGTTTTTGATACTGAGCCAATGAATCCGGTCGATATGAGAAATCGCATCACCAGAGCTCTGACAACTATTCCTGAAGAAATTCTTTAAAAGACTACTGATATTGCATTGCATAAAAGGTTCCAAATGTGTATTGAAGTGAACGGTGACATATTTGAGCAAAAGTTTTAAGACGTAAATCGTGAGAGGCAAGGGGACTCACGGAAACCAAGCACTCCAAGTAAAAGGGATCAGATTACTATTAACGCCAAAAGTGGTTTACGCAATCAAAAGTCGATTGAGCAATTTTTCATTTTTAGAATTCTAATATCTCGGAAAGTATGGATTTTATAAAAAATTATCAAGATATGAAAAATGTTCACTTAAACATGCACAGTCTGAAAATATAACAAAGAATGGGGACTTCCATTTAAAAAACGTAAGTTAACCTTTCTGATCTTAAGTAGACGTCTCAAGGTCAAGTGAAAGTCACCATTGTACGTCCCCATCTATACCATTACTTTTATTTCGAAAGTTTTATTACTTTTATTACTTTTATTTCGAAAGTTTTTTTGTAAAATTGCATATTTTCGAAATATTTCTCTGTTAAGATTAAAATTAATCACCCTGTATATACAGGGTGTCCTTCCATAAATGTCCGAGCAAATATCTCGCAACTGGTTGAAGTTACATGAAAGTGTAATAAGAGAAATTTGCACGGCTCTGAGTCAGCTACAAAATGCAAGTATAAATTTTTTTTTTACTTGTGACCTTTTCGAGTTATGTAGCTCAACATGGTTTTTTTAAATGGATACCTATAATTTTTTTTGCATATTTATATAATAGGAGTCATTTGAAATTAAAATCATATGTAGTAAAAAATTGCTACTATGCATCGTTTACGAGATAATCGACATCTTAAGTATTAAAGTAGTAAATTGGATTGTAAGTATTTTTGAACGTTTGGAATATCAAAGAGATTAAGAAAATAAGCAAACATTACTTTTTCACAAAACATTTATTAACACATAAATTGCTCGAAAGTATTACCATCATGTTCGATGCAGCATTCAACGCGTTTTATAACGTTTTCCATTGTTGACTACAACATTCTTTTTCCATGGTCATCTTAATGGGAACAGATATTTGGAATTTTTCCAAACTACTTTCTCAGAATATTTACGTGATCCCATTATCAATCTTTCGAGACATTATTTTTCAACAAGATGGTGCTCCAGCACACAATACACGTGCTGTAGTCAACTTTTTAAATGATAGATTCCCTCGTTGGATAGATACTAACGGTCCTATGCGATGGCCACCGAGGTCTCCAGACTTGACACTTTGCGATTTTTTTTTTGGAATATATTAAAGACACTGTCTATATAACTATTCCTGAAAATGAAGATTTACGATATAAGATCACTAGAGCTGTTGAAGGCATTACAGCAGAAATGTTGCAGTCAACAATGGAAAACGTTATAAAACGCGTTGAATGCTGCATCGAATATGATAGTAATACTTTCGAGCAATTTATGTGTTAATAAATGTTTCATGAAAAAACAATGTTTGTTTATTTTCTTAATCTCTTTGACATTCCAAACCACGTTCAAAAATACTTACAATCCAATTTACTACTTTAATACTTAAGATGCCGATTATCTCGTAAACGATGCATAGTAGCAATTTTTTACTACATATGATTTTGATTGCAAATGACTCCTACTATATAAATATGCAAAAAAAATTATAGGTATCTATTTAAAAAAACCATGTTGAGCTACATAACTCGAAAAGGTCACGAGTAAAAAAAAAATTTATACTTGCATTTTGTAGCTGACTCAGAGCCGTGCAAATTTCTCTTATTACACTTTCATGTAACTTCAACTAGTTGCGAGATATTTGCTCGGACATCTATGGAAGGACACCCTGTATATATATATATATATAATTATATTATATAAATATATTGTCTCCACTATTTTAAATTAAAAATGGTGGGCCAAAATTTTGGAATTTCTCTAAAAATTAAAAAAAAATTAGTATATAGGAGTTTTTGGGGTCATATATTATTTTGGTTCGTCATATTGGATCCGCCATTTTTAATTTTGAAAATCTGACGTCGGATTTGTAATCAGCGACCTTAAAAACCCATGTACACCAATTTTCACGAAAATAGGATAACACTTTCTTTCAACCATGAATTTTTTTTGAAAAAAAAAAAAACACTGTTTTTCATGATTTGTTTAATTATAAGATTAATTTTATAAACAATTAATGAAAACTACACATTTCAGTTTGTAGCTAATCATCTTAGTCAACTTAAAAACCAAACAGTAGCATTAAAATCGAATTCTAACTATTCCAAATAAATAAAAGTTGAATTAAAAATATGTGGGATTCTATGAATTCTGTTATGCTTCAAAGGGTTAATACGTACTTATGGGCTAATCTTCTAAACAATTTTTTTTATAATAAAACATTACGAAAAATCTAGAATTTTTCCAGTAAATATCAGGATTTCTTATAGAATTTTTGATATTTTTTTTATACCCGGTTGCCGGATCTTTTTTTAATTCAAGCTTTGAAGGAAAAAATATCAGAGAAACTGTGTTTTTTTTCCAGCATACTTAACGAACAATGTACAAATAATTTAGTATCAATATATAGCCCGCAACAATTTATTTTAATACTTTTGAAACCGAAGTAACGGGCACACACATATTTACACAGGGGTCCAGAACAATCTTAATTTTCTACGAAATAATTAAGCGTCCATTTAAATCCACTTAAATCAGACATACTGTATATGTATATATTCTTTTAAATTATGTAATTAATAAAGATAGATTGCGTTTTAAAAAATTTAACTGCAAATTTTTAGTCTTTTAATAAGAAAATGTGCTGGTTCTCGTAGGTGATAACTCAAAATCTTAAAAATCTAGGACCTATGACGTTTCATGAGATCGCCGTTGCAATACTTTTTATAGGATGCATATTCTTATGGATATTTAGAGCTCCTGGATTCGTTCGTGGATGGTCGGAAATTCTAACAAACGTGTAAGTCCAAAAATTGTTATTTGTAAAGTGAAATTGTTCAATAACAAAGAATTAAAGGTAAATGTTTACCTTCACAGACCCCCCTCCAATGACCTTGACCTTGACATATGTTGTTGACAACATATGTCATGTCATATGACAACATCCCCCTGAGTGACCTTCAGAAGGTTTTAGCCGTCGCTCGTTTTTTATTAAAAAGTTATTAACAAAAAAAGTTTGGGAAATAGTGAATTTGGAACACATCCACACACACAGACACCGAAGGGGTGCACACATAGGTGTGGGTGGAACTTGCTTCGCGTGGAAAGTTTCCACGTGGAGGCAGTGTGTTCCGCCCCCCCTACGGGGGGGCTCCACTACCGAAAAACTACACACATAAGTGTGGGTGGAACTTGCTTCGTGTAGAAAGTTTCCACGCAAAGCAAGTTCCACCCACACCTATGTGTGTAGTTTTTCGGTAGTGGAGCCCCCCCGTAGGGGGGGCGGAACACACTGCCTCCACGCGTACACTTTTCAATGCGAAGTGAGGTTTCATTTTAAGATAGATTATCAGAATGTTATCTGTACGAAAATCTATCGTATATTAGTTTACTTTCGGATTCCGTTTCAAAGTCATAGAAATATTAACAATAGTAGGAATGCCATATACACACACAATGTGGTGAAAGTTCTTTTGTTCATTGATCATTGGCGGTAAATGTGTATATGTGTATTCAAAATAAGTGCCAAATTTTTCCAAAGTGGAAATTTTTTAAAATAATGGCATCTTTGTATCCATTAGCTTCTGTATTAACTAATCAATAAATTGAAATCTTTATTTAACATGTTAATTTTTGCGGAACGATTTTTACACCCATGTTCGTGTCTGTGTGTGTTCCAAATTCACTATTTCCCAAACTTTTTTTGTTAATAACTTTTTAATAAAAAACGAGCGACGGCTAAAACCTTCTGAAGGTCACTCAGGGGGATGACCTTGACAACATATGTCAAGGTCAAGGTCATTGGAGGGGGGGTCTGTGAAGGTAAACATTTACCGAATTAAATAAAGTTAAAGCAAATTGTTTTCATGTATACATTCTTTCGAATTGATGTTATAAAATATTGTAAAATGGAGTGAATAGGATTAGTGAGATGAATAGAATCAAAACTTCCTTTAATTTTTAATTTTTTATATTATGATTGATTGATTTTATATTGATTGGCTGAAAAGCATTCACGTGGCCAGTTTGCCTGTCAAATAATACCTTATCATGTGTTATCTTAATTACTGGCGAAGAAAAGACTATTTTCAAAGTTGTATCCCACCACTGACTTAAAATGATGGTGTTCCCCACTAGAGGCGTTGTTTAAATAATAAGCTCGCACTAAGTGTATCGGTTATTGCGATAAATATTATCACATGCCTTGGTGATCGAATTGGTATGACGCTCGCACGGAATGGGGAAGTTCCAGGTTCGAATCCTGGTTGAGGTAATATTTTTCGCAATAAATTCTTTATTCAATTTATTAAACATTCAAAACGATTAAAATCGAAAGATGATTTTAATTCGTTGTTTGACTGCGTTAGGCTGACAATCCATGTTCGGCGCGCAGATCATTTATTGATTGGCTGAAAAGCCTTCACGTGGCCAGTTTGCCTGTCAAATAATACCTTATCATGTGTTATCTTAATTACTGGCGAAGAAAAGACTATTTTCAAAGTTTTTATATTATATTATATAATTTAAATTATATATACAGGGTGACCCATTTTAACTTAGGCAGCCAAATAACTCGAAAAATAAGCACACTACGAAAAAATGTTTAGAATCAAAATTTCGTCATTTCGAGGGGGACGTACAATGACGTTAAAATCAGCCCCCCCCACCCCTCCCCCTGGGCGGTGAGGGGGGGCAAGTTTGAAATCTTAAATGGGAACCCCTATTTTTTATTGCATATTCGGAATCTTTGGCTAAAAACACATACAATTTGTCTGAAACATTTTTCTCGATTCATGATAGATGGCGCTGTAATCGACGAAATTCAATTTCTTCGATTTCTCTTACTGAGAACCCATGCTTACGATTCTGCAATAAATTAACAATAAAAATACTACGTTTTCATTGTTAATACTCGAAATTAGTCTTAAAACAAACTTCTCATTATTTTTTATTACTCATTAATTACTTCTCAAGAAACTGCTTTTAGCGTAACCTGCCCCTTAGGCAACTTGAATGGTCCGAAGTACCGAGACATTTTGGACTTTTTATCTGATGTAGTTCCTCTAAGTATCCCTCCAAAATTTTGTCCATTTAGTGCCAAAGTCACAAGTGTTTATGTATTTTTTTAACATTTGTACTCTGATAAAATTCTGGTAAAATGGCAAATTATACGCCTACAGAAGTAGTCGATATTCTTATAACCTTTGGTGAATGTGGTAGAAATTACAGACTTACTGCCCGTACTTATGCGGAGCGATTCCCAAATCGCCGCCATCCTACTGATCAACAAATTATAAACATTGAAAGGAGATCTCGTAATAATCCACTTCATCGCGAAAGGCGAAGGAATAGACTTCATAATAATAATGACCCTAGATTGCTCGCAGTTTTGGCTATGGTTCATCAAAATCCCCATATTAGTACCCGTCAAATAGAACGAGAACTGCGAATCCCTCAAACTACGGCACATAGATTGTTACGATCAGTCAATTACCATCCGTATCATATTACTCTGGTACAGGAATTAAGTGAGGCCGACTGCGTACTCAGAGTACAATTTTGTAGATGGGCTCTTGAGATGTTAGATCAGAATCCAGATTTTTTTAGTAATGTTTGTTTCAGTGATGAAGCAACATTCATCAGCAATGGTAGTCTCAATAGGCATAATTGCCACTATTGGTCACCAGAAAATCCACATTGGTATCGTGAGGTGCTTAATCAACATCGTTGGAGTTTATATGTATGGGTAGACATTTGCAATGGCCAAGTCATTGGACCTCATTTTTTTGAACGTCCAATTAATAGTCCAATGTATTTAGAATTCCTCGAAAATGATTTGCCAGCATACCTAGAGAATGTTCCCCTTGTAGTTAGACTAAATTTATGGTATCAACAAGATGGTGCTCCTGCTCATTATGCTCGTATTGTACGGATGTTTTTGAATCAAAGGTTCCCAAATCGGTGGATAGGGCGGGGTGGACCAGTTCTGTGGCCTCCGAGATCACCGGATTTGAACCCCCTTGATTTCTTTTTATGGGGATACGTTAAAGATGCAGTGTATAGTGAAGCTCCAACGACAAGATTGAATATGATGGAAAGAATAAGAAGAGCTTGTGAAGCTATAACTCCTTTAATGCTAGAAAATGTACAACGTAACTTTCGCTGTCGATTACCGTTATCCTTAGAAAATAATGGTGCACACTTTGAGCATCTCCTCCATGTGGAGAGAGCTGATAACAATGCAATCTTGCCTTAACTGGTTGGGTCACCACACGACCTTGCCTTCACTGGCTGGGTCACTACTTGACCTTGCCTTAACTGGTTGGGTCACCACACGACCTTGCCTTAACTGGTTGGGTCACCACACGACCTTGCCTTCACTGGCTGGGTCACTACTTGACCTTGCCTTAACTGGTTGGGTCACCACACGACCTTGCCTTAACTGGTTGGGTCACCACACGACCTTGCCTTCACTGGCTGGGTTACCACACGTTCAAGCACCCCGAATTGTGAGAGGCGAGGGGACTCACGTTAATCAAGCACCCCAAAGGGAACAGAAAACTGCTACGTCCACGTCGTTGTTCCTGGGTTACGCTAAAAGCAGTTTCTTGAGAAGTAATTAATGAGTAATAAAAAATAATGAGAAGTTTGTTTTAAGACTAATTTCGAGTATTAACAATGAAAACGTAGTATTTTTATTGTTAATTTATTGCAGAATCGTAAGCATGGGTTCTCAGTAAGAGAAATCGAAGAAATTGAATTTCGTCGATTACAGCGCCATCTATCATGAATCGAGAAAAATGTTTCAGACAAATTGTATGTGTTTTTAGCCAAAGATTCCGAATATGCAATAAAAAATAGGGGTTCCCATTTAAGATTTCAAACTTGCCCCCCCTCACCGCCCAGGGGGAGGAGTGGGGGGGCTGATTTTAACGTCATTGTACGTCCCCCTCGAAATGACGAAATTTTGATTCTAAACATTTTTTCGTAGTGTGCTTATTTTTCGAGTTATTTGGCTGCCTAAGTTAAAATGGGTCACCCTGTATATGTTTGTTCAGTAGCTAGGACTTTTAAGCGTTACATTACTCGCCAAGGGCTAGACAAAACACAAATTGGTTAGTTAATGTCTTGGGGTAGTGACGAGTTTAAATTTCCACTCGGGTATATAATACTGGCTAGATAATTACTAGAGAGCCTTTAAAGAAATAGTTCGAGAATGACATAACCTCACTTTTCAAATGCTAACAAATTTTTGAATAATAATGGCTAGACAATAGCTAGCTAATTTTTTAAAGGTTCCCAAGTGCCATCTATTCCAACATTTACAGTACAGGGGCTAGAAAAGTACTGGATAGCCAAGAAGTAACGTAAATTATAGTTTATACTGAGCTAGTCAATGGCTAGATATCATATCTAGCCTGCATGATCAAGCCACTAGCTGCAAAATAACTTTGGTTAGACAAATTTCCACTCGGGTACATCGAATTTGCAAGAGTGGTACGAGCGTCATTGAACCTTGGTATCCCTCGAAGAATTTTAGGAACGCGATAGCGGATGGGCGTTGTCGCGGATACTCAATTTAACCATTAATGTAAACAAGCATAATCCTAAATACAGGCCGATAGTCGCCGCTCTGTACCCTGCTAAGAGTCACACCATAAGGAATAGCGAGTATCCTCACTACTCACTGCGACAGTGCTGAATCTTCAGGATATAGAGTTCCCAGTAACTTTAAAAGACATACTAAATTCGAACGTCTCAATAACGTATCGATCAACGTGTATAGTATCAAGAAGCAGAAAAAGACACTAAACGTTCTTCCAATCAGCAATTAAGCCATTTGGCTTACCGGTGACAAAAGAGAGAGGCATGTCAATTTACTGTACATGGAAAATCCGCGAGAGAGCAACAACATGGGGCATTTTGCATATATCAAGAATCTATCCCGCCTCGCGAGCTCGCAGTGAAAAAGAGCATAAGAAATATTTTTGTGATAGATAAGTGCACATCTTAATAAAATTTATTAAAATAATTTTTTATACTTAAAAAATACATAAAAATATAAATATTTTTTAGCTATTTGAACTACTTCCATACAAAAGAAAATTTGGAAGCCCACAGCGTAGATTGTGGAAGTATGAACGACTGCACCATCAGATTACCGAGCGACGACGACAAGTGGCTCAGCTTCAGTAATTGGAGTAATAAGGAATGAGTTTTGTTTGTCGTATATATGCCGACCTCGAGTGTACCCTGGAAAAGACGGATAAGGATTCGACTACACTTACGTACACGTATCAGCACCACTAGGTATTCAGCGTAGGATACGACGTGTGATGTTTCGTACGACGACTCGTTATTGGTATATCGGTTTGTCGTAATAAAGATTGCATCGCGTAATTCGTCGGCGAACTCGAAAAATTAGCGCATCGCGTAAAAAATATGTTGCGTATTATGTTATACTGAGGGCTAGTGCCGTTACACTAGTCTCTAGGAGGTTCCGTCAGCGACGATATGGTCGAAAAGATTACTCACTTTTCTTAGTTAGATAACTGTTTATTACCTCGGTAGGTATACAAGTCAAACAGTACTGCGTATACAAACAATAACTAATTTAAAATTATCGCGTGTACGATAACGACTTATCGCACAGGCTGAATCACGCGTGCGTTGCCATGCGCGATCCAGACGAATGTCTCCTCCGTAGAACAGAGCACGACCTTAGCGCAACTAGAGCCAGATATTATTACGTGCGGTAAAGGCGCGTTGCGAGTGTCCGCGCGAGAAGACCAAATTAAAATAAACCGTTTTACGATACAAAGTATCTTATCCACCAACATTTCCATGGAAACTCGAACGAACAGTGATTGGCATACCGTAGCGTGACACAGTGCCATATTTGTGAGAAACCGTTCACGCAAGACGACAGTCGAGTCGAGTATGCGATCATTGTCATCTAACCGATACAAAGGTCTCGCGCATTCGAATTGTAATTTAAATCACAAAGGCTCGTATTTCCGGTAGTTTTTCACAATTTATCTGGTTACGATTTACGTTTCATCATTAAAAATATAGCTACCGCGCAAAGACACAATCGATCTTTCGCCGATAACGAAAGAAAAGTACATTTTGTTCAAAAAATGTCAAAATGTACCACTGAAAAATCAAAATCGCGAAACTGCGTAAAATTGCAGTTCATTGATTCATACAAATTTCTGAGTAATCATTTTATAGTTCTTTAACCGGTGACACTGTATCCGAGAGCGATTATGCCCACTCCGCAAACATGTGGCAGCGATTCTCTATCCGAACCTTGGGCGAATACAGCGATTTGTATTTAAAAACGGATGTCTTGTTATTGGCCGATATTTTTGAAAATTTCCGCGACAACAGCATCGTGAGTTATGGACTGGATCCCGCTTATTAATAGACTTTATTCGGTTTTACATGGGACACTATGTTAAAACATACGGGTAAATTTTGAACTGTTCACGGACATTGACATGGTCATGTTTATCGAACGCGGTATACGCGGCGGCCTCAGTCAATGGCTGTGTTCAGCAACAGAGCAGATCAGTGAGCGCTTAGTGATTCTTTTATTTAATTGGTTTCTGCACTTAGATCCAACGAAGATCTAAATGCAAGAACCAATTATATTAAAAAATCACTAACCGCTCACTGATCTGTTCTGTTTGCTGAACGCAGCCAATGTTCTGGTAGACACGCGCGAGCCAATAACAAGTGCAGTCGTATGAACGCGTCGAAACCTTCCTCGTATTTGATGTACTTTGAGGTCAATAATCTGTACGGCTGGTATGTGTCAACCCCTTACACAAATTTTCGATGGGTCGAAGACATTTTTTGACGCGAGCGCGAGCGCTTCGGATTTGCCCACATGTTACATTCTCGAAGTCAATCTCCGAATATGCGCAAAGTATTGTTGCATCCGCTCGCGCCCGTTGTGCTTCGTTGAGAGAGCGTTCCCCGGCAACGGGCCGTCGCTTGTTAAACGGCAATCGGCGTCTTTATGTCGGATCATTCTCGTAGATCAGACGTGTCTCTGTATTTCGGCAGAGTTACGAATAAAGAGTTTCTTTAACGTATAACGGAGTGTTTATTCCACCTCGGCGGAGAATGCCGCGCGTGCTAGAGTGCGAGTGACAGTGTTGGAACTTTCCGGCGCGGAGGCGCAACATTTTGAGGGCTCGTCCGAACGCGGACAGGAATTCTGGACATGTCGACGTCACGCTCCCCTATAGCGACACGTTCGCGTACCCCCGCTGCTGCCGCCGAGACAGAGTCTCAACGAGCAATCTTGCTGGAATTGGAGCAGATCCGGGAAGAGCGACGCCTGGAGCGGGAGCGCTGGCAGGCCGAAAAGGAGCGGACTGAAGCTGAGCTGCAGCGTTTACGACAACAAATATCACAGCTAAGTCTCTCCAATAATATTCCTTTTTCCGATGATCCTGGTGAGACGTCGCGTTTGGTCGGCGCGGGTGCGGGGCGCGCGACGCGATGTTTAAAGTTGAAGCCGGACGTCTACGACGGGAATTTCTCTCGCAATTTCGTTGATCGCGCGCGCGAATTTGTGGACTGAGACGGAGAAAGCGGTCGTGCTCGCGTCCTGTTTGCGGGGTAAGGCGCGTTCGCTTCTCGACTCCTGCGCTAACGGGGTAGAGACCTTCTCGTTCTCGGAGTTAAAAGCGAAATTGGAATTGCGTTTCGGAGAGACACAGTCTCTTCAAAGCTACTATTCGCAGTTCACAAAGGAAGGAAACAGTGTTTCGGAGAAAATTTCGCGTCTCTCGGAACGGATTTAGAAAGATTGTCGCGATTAGCCTACCCCGAGTGCCCACATTCCGTTCGCGACAAATCGCAGTTTGTTTCCTCTCTTTTTGAATTTAACGTAAAAAGGACTCTCCAGTTAGAGGGTATTATTTCTTTGAACGTAGCGATTGAGAGGGCAAAAGCCGTTAAATCTATCCAGAAGAGTTGCTCGGAACAGAGGAAAGGGGAGAATTATTTTTCTGAAAGAAAAAAGGAGAGATATTTTGGTACAGCGGGAGAGGCTAAAGGGGGGAGAGATCTCGCTAAAAAGTATACTGAAGAGAAGAATGGAAATCCTAAAGAAAAGAGAAAATTCGTCAAGGGAAATAGATTTAGCAAAGGCGAAAGCAAGGAATGTTGGCAGTGCGGGAAGAACGGGCACTTCCGTTACGAATGTCTGAGCGGGAAACAAGGTTTAGTCGAGCTTGGCGGGGCGGGTTCGGCTAAAGAATTAAGAGCCCCTGTTAAGAAAATTAAGAATTCGTTCAAATTTAGTAGGATAAACCAAAGTGTTAATGTTTTTTGCTACGTTGGTGAAATTAACGGGAGAGATTGTATTTTTAAAATAGATACGGGCTCTGACGTCTCAGTTTTGAATAAAAATTTCGTGGGAGAGTCGGAATTGAAAATGGAAAACTGCTCCTTGAAATATCCAACTGGGGAGAGAATTCTGGTGAGGCATAGGGCAGTCGTGGAGGTACGGATTGGGGGAAAGTCTGTGAGATTCTTTATGCTAATCGCCGATATCTCCGATGATTGCATTTTGGGAGTTGATTTTCTCGAACGGCTGGGATTAGGAAATGTTTTCGATTTTGCTTTCGGGAAGGGTGTCGAGAAAAGTTGTGGCCGACTTATAAATTCTGAAATTCCCTCGAGTTTAGAGGGACTTTTTGAGAAAAATTCTCGGGAATTGGATGTTAAGCAAAAGGAAATTTTCCGCGAATTTTTGCGCGAATTCCAAGATTTGTTTTCCGAGGTTATAACCGCCGGGAATTGTGAGATCGGGTAACATGTAATTAATGTGAAAGATTCTTCCCCCATTAAGCAGGTTCCCCGGAGAATTCCCATTGAGATGAGATCCGAGGTGGACAAAATTATTGAGGAAATGAAAGTAAATGGAATAATAGAGGAATCGACTAGTCCTTGGGTTTCTCTTGCGGTTCTCGTCAGGAAAGAGGATGGCTCGTTGAGATTTTGTGTAGATTATCGAAAATTAAATTCAATTACGGTAAAAGATTCCTATCCTCTACCCAGGATTAACGACATTTTGGATCAACTATCAGGTAACACTTGGTTTACTACTTTAGATCTAAAAAGCGGGTACTGGCAAATAAAAATCCGTCCCGAGGACAGGGAGAAAACCGCATTTTCTATCGGGAGAGGCCTTTGGCAATTCACAGTTATGCCTTTCGGTCTTTGTAACGCGCCTGCCACTTTTGAGCGCATTATGGAACAAGTTTTGCATGAGTTCATCTCAAAGAAATGTTTAGTTTATCTTGATGATGTCATTATTTTTGGAAAAAATTTCGAAGAAATGGTCAGTAATTTAAGAGAAATATTTCTTTGTTTAAGAAAGGCAAAGGACCCCGCCATAATCTTATGGAAATTGGGTTTCGGCGGAATTGTCTGAAATTTTAGTATGTTGTAGCTTTCGACATCCTGAACAAATGTCTCCACAGGCACAACCCCCAGAAATCAACCCTTCGCCCGCTATCAATCGGTGAAAGTCAATAAATGAACTAACAGCAGTATCTGTGATTGTTCCGAAATAATTCCCGCTCTTAGCCTAACCTGGAACCAACGACGTGGACGTGGCGGTAAACTGGCTCCTTTTGTGTGTGTGTGTGTGTGTGTGTGTGCGTGAGAGCGTGCGTGCGTTACCACGCAGTACAAAGTGCGTGCGTAGTGCGACGCGGCGTAGCGCGGCTCGCGAGGGCGTGCGGGCGTGCGTACGTGCGTACGTGCGTGCGTGTAGGCGTGCGTGCGACGTGCGTGCGTGCGTGCGTGCGTGCGTACGTGACTTGCGTTTATTGTGCGCAGACGTGCGTGCGGTGCGTGCGTGCAAAGTGCGTAGTGGCGACGGCGGCGGCAGCGGCGGCTCTCGCGGGGCGAGGGCTCGTGCGTACGTGCGTACGTGCGTGCATACGTGCGTGCGTGCGTGCGTGCGTGCGGTACGCGTGCGTACGTGCGTGCGTGTAGGCGGTCGTGAGGGCGTGCGGGCGTGCGGACGTGCGGGCGGGTGTGCGTGTAGGCGGGCGTGCGACGTGTGGCGTGCAACTTGCGGGCGTACGTGACTTGTGTTTATTGTGCGCAGACCTTGTAGTCATTGTGCGTGCGTGCGATGCGTGCGTGTGCGTGGACGTGGCGGTAAACTGGCTCCTTTTGTGTGCGTGTGTGTGTGTGTGCACCTTAAAAATAAGGACCCCGTGGTTCGTCATTTCCACAGTATTTAACGACTCCAAACCTTTCTTTTTTACGGTGTGTGTGTATGTGTTTGTGTGTGTGAGAGCCCTTAACTTATGTTCTATTCGCAGCATCTTCAATACTTCCTAATAAAGCAGTAGATGGATATTTTATGTTGTTCTCATAACGATGTTGTTCTCAGAGCTATATCGGTAGGGATTACTGTTCGAAAAAAGTTGTGCTAAAGATGACCTACGTATGAAAACTTGAGTATTATAATATTCTTTCCGAGAGAAGAAATGTACGTAATGTATATAGTCTACATAAAATGTGATTCGATGATAAAAATACATAGTATTCAGATTTTCACCTTAGGGATGAACCAATTCTGTTTTTATTCTATTCTGAACCAACATAATGATGGATATGGATATGAACGCCAATAATGAGGATAATGCAGATTCACCAATACTCAGCTATGCACATGTAAAGCTGGTGCAAGGACATTAGGAGTATGTGCGCATATTACTAGCGTTTTGTGGTTTCTAGGATACGCTCATTATAAGAACCATCTACTGCTTTATTAGGAAGTATTGAAGATGCTGCGAATAGAACATAAGTTAAGGGGCTCTCACACACACACACACACACACACACACACACACACACACACATTGAAGATGCTGCGAATAGAACATAAGTTAAGGCACACACACACACACACACACACACACCCGTAAAAAAGAAAGGTTTGGAGTCGTTAAATACTGTGGAAATGACGAACCACGGGGTCCTTATCTTTAAGGTGCACACACACACACACACACACACACGCGCGCGTGCACACGCACACACACACACACACACAAAACACACACACACACACACACACAAAAGGAGCCAGTTTACCGCCACGTCCACGTCGTTGGTTCCGGGTTAGGCTAAGAGCGGGAATTATTTCGGAGCAATCACAGATACTGCTGTTAGGTCATTTATTGACTTTCACCGATTGATAGCGGGCGAAGGGTTGATTTCTGGGGGTTGTGCCTGTGGAGACATTTGTTCAGGATGTCGAAAGCTACAACATACTAAAATTTCAGACAATTCCGCCGAAACCCAATTTCCATAAGATTATGGCGAGGTCCTTTAAAAATTAATCCCAAAAAATGTGTCTTGTTCGGAAAAGAGGTGAAATACTTAGGACACATTGTCTCTGGGAAAGGCATAACCACTGATCCCGAAAAAGTTGCTGATGTAAAAGATTGGCCAGTACCCCAAAACAAAAAGCAACTACGGAGTTTCTTGGGATTTCGCTCGTATTATCGCAAATTTGTGAAAGGGTTTTCTGCGTTAGCAAAGCCGCTTTATGCACTTACGAAAAACCAAGCCAAGTTTATTTGGGGCGAGCAATGTCAAGACTCTTTTAATAAATTAAAACTGGTCCTGACAAGTTCGCCGATTTTCGCTTTCCCCAAAGAAAAAGGGGAGTTCCTCAAAAGGAAAAATCCAAAGATACGGACGCGTCTAATGTCGGAATTGGATGTGTCCTCTCATAGAAACAGGACGGTTTACAAAGTGATCACTTATTTCAGCCGAGTATTGACCAAGGCTAAGAGAAATTATTGCGTAACGAGACGAGAATTATTAGGTATCGTTGAATCCGTCCAGTCTTTTCATCACTATTTGTATGGACGAAAATTTTGGGTCCGTACGGATCACATTTCTCTTAGGTAGTTGCTGTCTTTCAAGAATCTTGAGGGGCAATTGGCTCGCTGGTTAGAAAGACTGCAGCAATATGACTTTGAAGTCATACACCGGAAGGGAACCTCTCATGGAAATGCAGATGAGCTTTCTAGGCGACCTTGTGCTAAAAAAGGTTGTCACTATTGCGAAAAGATTGAGGTAAGAGAAAGTCTAGTAAATGAAAGAGAAGTAGGTAGAATAACTCTTTTTAAGGAACGATCTGTAGATTGGCGTAGAGAACAGTTGGAAGATTCTGATGTTTCGATTTTTCTTCTAGGAAAAGAAACAGGGCGGCGCCCTTTGAGACAGGAAATTTCGGCAAAGAGCCCTGCTGTTAAAGTCTATTGGTCTTATTGAGATTCGCTTGTAGTGGAAGGCGGTGTATTGTACAAAAAGTGGGTAGCTCCGAATTTGAAGAGGGAGGTTCTTCAACTAATCATCCCCAAAACTGGATCCGTCGAGTATTGGAGGAGGGTCACGATTCTTCTTCGGGTGGACACTTTGGTATTAATAAGACTCTCGAAAAAATTCGCAAGCGATTCTATTGGATTTCGTGCAAGCAGGATGTAGAGAACTGGTGCAAATCCTGCAAGGTTTGTGTTGCAAAGAAGGGTCCTGTTGGGAAAGGAAAATCTTCTCTGCAGATATAATGTCGGAACTCCTTTTGATTGAATCCAAATGGACATTCTTGGTCCTTTCCCCAAGACTTCTTCGGGGAACAGATATCTCCTCGTAATAATAGATTGCTTTACTTTAGATGGGTGGAGGTTGATCCTCTGAAAAATATCAGAACGAAGACTATTGTACAAAGTCTTCTGAGAGAGGTCGTTTCCAGACACAGAGATTCACACGGATCAGGGGAGAAGCTTCGAGTCGCGAATATTTCGCGAATTGTCGAAAATGTTGGGAATGCGGAAAACTCAGACGACACCCTTGCATCCTCAGTCCGATGGTTTAGTTGAGCGCCATCATCAGACAATTCTGAATTATCTGGCAAAATTCGTTTCCAAAACCAAAAGGATTGGGATCGTTGGATCCCATTATATTTATTAGCTTACAGATCTTCCAAACATGAGACGACGGGAGTTACTCCTGCTGAGCTTTATCTGGCTCGCGACTTGAGGTTGCCGATGGACCTTCTTCGAGGCAAGCCTCCTGGACCAATGGAAACAGAGGCTGATTATTTACTGAGGATTAGGAAGAAAATGGACGAAATCCACGAAGGTGTTAGGAAAAGAGTTTGTATTAAGTCTTCTCGTATGAAAAGCTGGTATGATCAGAAGGCCAGACAAATCACCTTTGGAGAAGGACAGAAAGTTTGGTTGTTCAATCCTCGAAGGAAAAAGGGGAGAGCTCCCAAATTACAGAGTAATTAGGAGGGACCTTATCTCATAATAAAGAAACTTACCGACGTGGTAGTCTGCATTCGTAGGTCGAGTAGATGTAGGAATAAAATAGTTCATTCGGACAGGCTCGCGCCATGTTTCGAAAGACGCGTGGGAGATCAGAACCCGGAGTAATTTTAATTAAATTTAGTTCCTTTAAGAACTTTACTGCTTGAGTTTTTTTTTTAACAGAATGGAGCGAGAAAAGATGGACGATGCCCGTTGGGGAAACGGACGACTCCCGTTGAAGAAAGGGGACGGCGCTTGTTGCAGAAGACGGACGACGCCCGTTGTGGAAACGTATGACTCCTGTGGCAGAAAGGCTCTTCCTTTTCTTCAAAGTAAATTTGCTGAGCGAAGACTGCCTCGCCCACGGTTTTTGCCCTGTGGTTTTTCCGTGGGACTCAGGGCGAATGCCGAGGCAGGGGCTTGGGGAATCCTGCGGGACGTTGGTGCCACAGGGTATAATTAACCCCCTTGCCCGAAGATTGGAAGAGGACTCAGGAGAGACAAGAGGATTGCAGGAGAAAACGCTGAAGTAAGGAGGATGGTGCCCGGTAACCCGAAGCAGCAGCTCGGGGTAGGGCAGGAAACCGTCCGAAGATTGCGGGTCAAGGGACGGGAGGTCCCGGGAAGACCGCACCCTCTCCGCGAATTCAGAAAATGGAGGTTTCTTGGAGGCTGCCCTCCAGAATGTCGTCCCAACATTCTGGAAGGGGGAGGGCAGTGATGCATTCGCTCGCGCCACCCGTTGTGCTTCGTTGAGAAAGCGTTTCCCGGCAACGGCGCTTATTAAACGGCGATCGGCGTCTTTATGTCGGATCATTCTCGTAGATCAGACGTGTCTCTGTATTTCGGCAGAGTTACGAATAAAGAGTTTCTTTAAGGGGTCATTCTACTGTGACGGCCAAAAAATTGAGGTTTTTTTTAGGGATGTGTTTCTCAACGAATATACTATATATTGAAATAAATCTTTTTTGTACTTATTAAAGTACATGTAAATAATATAGAAAAATTTTAAAGATTATGTTAATCATTGTTTTTCAGTGTTTTTTTATAGCGTGAATATGGCGTCTTAAAAAACATGTATGTCCATTGCGGGATTGATTTCTCGGCTTAGACACATCTGAAACAAGAAATTCAATAAGATTATTAATTTATATGAGCGTCGCTATCGCCCGGACTAAAAAAAAAATTTTATGTTAAAAAATAACAAAATGGCGCGGGTTTGAAAAACAAGTTTTAAAAATCACCAATAGACAATAGACCTATTTTGACCCCCATAACGTCCATCATTTTTAAAATTGGTTGAAATCCTTCATTAAAAATGCAGACTGCAGTATACGCGGCGATTTCCAATATTTTTTTCCCACAAAAAACATGCTTTGGTGCGAGATTCCATACACACAAGTTGAAACTCTCATTATTATTTTGAGTGTTCGGACCGAGGCATCTTTCAAGTAAGTCATCAGACGATAATTCTTCATAAATAGGTTTTAAAATCTGATGAACTTCTTCCGTTAGCCGTTAGAGCGCAATCTATGGGCGGAGCGAGCTACTACGCAGACTGGCTATAAAGCATCGAAATAGTTCGAATTTCTTTACCAAAATTGTACAATAGATTCTTAAATACATGTACTTTCGAAAAATAAAAAAATAAAAAAATCGATTTTTTTCGAAGTTTTACAGTAGAATGACCCATTAACGTATAACGGAGTGTTTATTCCGCTTCGACGGAGAGTGCCGCGCGTGCTAGAGTGCGAGTGACAGTGTTGGAACTTTCCAGCGCGGAGGCGCAACAGTATACACGATGTGCACATTGACCTACCGTTTTGTCCGACGCGCGATAAACCGCCCGTTAAACAACAGGATAAACTTTTAGCAACTGTATATAATAAGAAACGTTACGTCATTCACTACCGTAACCTGCAGCAGTGTACGCGTCATGACCTTCGTGTCACAAAGATACACCGCGTGTTAGAGTTTTCGCAATCTCCGTGGCTCCGCGATTACATACAACTCAATACTCACAAGAAAGGTGTCGGAAGTGTCCCCCTCCGATTTTGATAAGCTTCTAATATGTTGTTCTCTAGACCAAAATAGGGGACACGTTTTTTTTTATTTATTCCCATACGGCCTTTTAGGGGGTGAAACACCCCTTTGAAAAAAATCGGTTTTTCTCTTTCGGAGCGAATATCTTCGAAACTAAAAAAGATAGAACAAAAATTCAAACTGGGTATTAAATGGCTTGATGAGTACTATAAAATAACGTAAAAAATTTTTTTATTTTTTTTTTATTTTTCAAAAAGCCTTACCCCTTTAACTTTTTTTTCAAAATTTTAAATTTTTGTTTTTACCAAATTAAAGGTTATTTTTTTACGAATTCATCCATGTATATTAAAGTTATGTTGCGTAATATCATTTTCGAGAATTAATTATAAACGCCTCCGTACATACGCTATTTGTGTCGGCCCATGCGCTCGATTCTTCGCGCAACGCGTTTTCCTGTAATCAAAAGATGACGAATACGCTCGGAGGACATATCCACATATAATCACGAAAATTTTCATCACATATAGCTTGAGCACTTATATATATATATATATATACAGGGTGTCTCATTATAAAACATCCAGTCGAATATTTCGAAAACCAAGCCTGGAAGAGAAAAATTTTTCAGACAAAAGTTATTTGGTTTCGAGGGGCCCATAAGATGATACCATTGGTTTGACCTTGAAGAATTATTTGAAAGTTACATGAAAGTCACCTCAATTTTTTTAAATGGCATTTTCTATTTTTTATTACATATTCTTGTAGCTGACCTCGAGAGCTTTCCAAAACACTATAATAAAGTATTTTTTCATGAAGTATTTTTCGAGTTATAAAGCTTGAAATAATTTCTTAATTTTACATAAACTGTAAAATATCTCGTAAAATATTTACTTTTCGATGACCTTATCTCAATACTTTTATGCACAGAATAATGAGAGGAATCAATTGGTGTAAAGAAAACACATAGTTGTTTTTAAGAAAAAATATGTAATTGTTAGTTACAAATTGCATATTTTTTCTTAAAAACAACTATGTGTTTTCTTGACACCAATTGGTTCCTCTCATTATTCTGTGCATAAAAGTATTGAGGTAAGGTCATCGAAAAGTAAATATTTTACGAGATATTTTACAGTTTATGTAAAATTATGAAATTATTTCAAGCTTTATAACTCGGAAAATACTTAATAAAAAAATACTTTATTATAGTGTTTTGGAAAGCTCTTGAAATCAGCTACAAGAATATGTAATAAAAAATAGGGGATGCCATTTAAAAAAATTGAGGTGACTTTCATGTAACTTTCAAATAATTCTTCAAAGTCAAATCAATGGTATCATCTTATGGGCCCCTGGAAACCAAATAACTTTTGTCTGAAAAATTTTTCTCTCCCAGGCTTGGTTTTTGAAATATTTGACTGGATGTTTTATAATGGGACACCCTGTATATATAACTTAAAACAAGTTTAAAGGTCTGTAAGACGAATAATTTTATCGTTGGAGGAAATATAAAATGCCGTCGAAATATAAAATGTCTTGCATCAGTTTAATACGTAACATCATACATTTTATCATGTACCCTTAATTAAATTGTATGAAATATTAACCGCGGTTTTATATAAGACGGATTGACATATTACAATTACGCCTTACTGCAAACACTCACTCCTTCCACGCGATCCTTTTATTTTTATTATTATTTTCTTAAATCATAAATATTTTATGTTCAATTTCATGTATGCTTTTTATTACTTAATTAATTTTATAAGAAACTATAACATAATTACAATTAATAAAATTACATATAACAATTGTGTAACAATATAATATTACAATAAAGTTAATAATAATATAAATATTTAATATAAGTATTTCATATTTATATTATTAAGGGTCAAATTTATAACACATATGATGGTTGTGAAAGAAATGTTGTATACAAAGAGACTTTTTACACCATGCGCAAGTAATTATAGCAATGCCACCACAAACATCGCATGTCGTAAAAAATAATAAAATGTTTTATTATACTTGTTATATTTATAATAATAAATACATACCTATAAAACTGCAACGATTAGTAGTTTACACAATTTAATTAAAAGATTTAATTACACGATAAATTGTACGATGTTACGTGTGTACAATGTTATTAAACTAATGCTCTAAATGCAAAGCGACGGCATTTTATACTTTCTCCAACGATAAAATTATTTGTCTTATAAACCTTGATGCTATTTTCGCCGAGCGAGATCCGCATTAGCGCACGGTGCGATAGTCCACTACCCGATAGCGCACGAAATGAAAAATGTATCATCCCGATACTAATCGTTGCAGTTTTATAGGTATGTATTTATTATTATAAATATAACAAGTATAATAAAACATTTTATTATTTTTTACGACATGCGATGTTTGCGGTGGCATTGCTATAATTACTTGCGCATGGTGTAAAAAGTCTCTTTGTATACAACATTTCTTTCACGACCATCATATGTGTTATAAATTTGATCCTTAATAATATAAATATTAAATACTTATATTAAATATTTATATTATTATTAACTTTATTGTAATATTATATTGTTACACAATTGTTATATGTAATTTTATTAATTGTAATTATGTTATAGTTTCTTAATTGTACTTATAAAATTAATTAAGTAATAAAAAGCATACATGAAATTGAACATAAAATATTTATGATTTAAGAAAATAATAATAAAAATAAAAGGATCGCGTGGAAGGAGTGAGTGTTTGCAGTAAGGCGTAATTGTAATATGTCAATCCGTCTTATATAAAACCGCGGTTAATATTTCATACAATTTAATTAAGGGTACATGATAAAATGTACGATGTTACGTATTAAACTGATGCAAGGCATTTTATATTTCGACGGCATTTTATATTTCCTCCAACGATAAAATTATTCGTCTTACAGACCTTTAAACTTGTTTTAAGTTATATATATATATAAGTGCTCAAGCTATATGTGATGAAAACTTTCGTGATTATATATGGATATGTCCTCCAAGCGTATTCGTCATCTTTTGATTACAGGAAAACGCGTTGCGCGAAGAATCGAGCGCATGGGCCGACACAAATAGCGTATGTACGGAGGCGTTTATAATTAATTCTCGAAAATGATATTACGCAACATAACTTTAATATACATGGATGAATTCGTAAAAAAATAACCTTTAATTTGGTAAAAACAAAAATTTAAAATTTTGAAAAAAAAGTTAAAGGGGTAAGGCTTTTTGAAAAATAAAAAAAAAATAAAAAAATTTTTTACGTTATTTTATAGTACTCATCAAGCCATTTAATACCCAGTTTGAATTTTTGTTCTATCTTTTTTAGTTTCGAAGATATTCGCTCCGAAAGAGAAAAACCGATTTTTTTCAAAGGGGTGTTTCACCCCCTAAAAGGCCGTATGGGAATAAATAAAAAAAAACGTGTCCCCTATTTTGGTCTAGAGAACAACATATTAGAAGCTTATCAAAATCGGAGGGGGACACTTCCGACACCTTCCTTGTCAGTTTAGAACTCACGCGAAAAATGATTTCGAGAAAAATTTGTATAAATTGATGAACGACGCGATATTTGGTAAGACAATGGAAAATGTTCGAAATTACGTCGACGTCAAACTCGTAATGTGATGGAGCGGACGATACGGCGCGGAGGGGATAATCGCGAAACCAAATTTCCACTGTCGAAGCATCTTCTTCTGTGAAGACTTAATCGCAATTGAAATGCGAAAACTCGATGTAAAATTTAACAAACCGATATACGTAGGCATGTGCACTCTCGACATATCGAAAGTGTTTGTACGAATTTCATCACGAATACATGGTACCATTGTATCACAACAAATGTAAAATAATGTATTTGGACACTGATAATCTCGTATACCACATCAAGTGCGAGGATGTTTACGAGATGATGAAACGCGATATCGCGAGATTCAACACGAGCGATTATCCGACCGACAACGCGTACGGTATACTGCTCACGAATAAAAAGGTACTAAAGGATAAAAATAAAGGTTTAATAGAGGTTAAAAAAAGGATAAAAATAATGGAGCGATCATGACGGAATTCGTTGGATTCAGGGCGGAGATATACGCGTTGAGGGTGGACGATAAAAAGTGACAGGTATCAAGAGTAACGTCGTAGTGCGAACCATAACGTTTGATGATCATACGCGGTGTTTGAACGACGAAATTGAAATGACTCGACAATCGTGCATAAGATTAAAGCTTATCTGAAGGATATCCGATCTAAAATTGATTAACATCCAAAACCCAGGATATGTAGCTTTAAGTTATTTGACTGAATTTATTGAAAAATAAACCATTTCGTATGCAGAGTTCGCCATATTGAGTCAGCCATTTTGAATTTTTAAAATCTAATTTCAAATTAGTATTCAGAGACCTAAAAAACGTTGGGGTAACTCTTTTACAATTATCCATTTCGCTTGAAATTCTTAAATTGAATTGCTTTGAAGCAAAAAAGATAGTGTCAGTGAACTTTGACCCCCCCCCCCCCCAGCTCTGATAACAATTGTCACCTCAACTTGAAACTTCTCTGTGATTAATGTCTTATTGTAAGGTATCATTTGGCACACAGTTCAATCCCAAAATCGAGGGACCAAAAAGGGGCGAAAAGACCATCTTTTTTTGGGTCACTCTTTGACAGTGTGACGCAAGGGACAAATTTATGTAGGATATTTAGCATTAATATTTGGCTGTTCGGGAACGCTCCAGGCGAAACGGAAAACGACGTTCAGATCGCGAGCGAATTGTTGTTTGTTATTTAGGAGCGTCCTAGGTTAAAAGAGAAAGTGTATATTATTTAGACGTGCGACTTTGCGAATACTGTTTTTGCGACGAGGATATTGTTCTTGACGAGAAATGATCTGGAGGTTAAAACGGTTGCGAATAATCTCGACTATGAGAAGGGAGCGCTAACGAATTCGAGGAACACTCGTTCTAGTGCCGCGAGACGAGACGGTTGAGATCATCTAGCGCTGTACGAATCTTGTCATTCCGAATCTCTTAGTTTTTGTAAATCTAACTATATTAAAGAACTTATTAAAAACAGTTAACTATTACCATCCTAATTTATTTAATCATCAAACAATAAATTTCCTACAATCTTGGGGGCTCGTACGGGATCGGAAAAGACAGATTCGATCACCTTGTGAGGTATTCGAGAGAACCCTCCAAGTTTTCAAAACCGGACGGTTACGAACTGACGACAGATAGTGAGGACAGCGACCGAGAATCAGGGCGCCTGATAGCATGGCTGATCGCAATGCTTTTACGGTGCTGGAATTAAAGGAGAAACTGAAGACGCGCGGCTTGTCAACGACGGGATCGAAGACGGAGCTTATTGCACGTCTCATGGAGGTCGATCCCGCTGGCTCGTGGATGGCGGAGGAGAGCGAACGCTATGGAGACGATGGTGCCGGTGCTGACGATGAGATGCGAGAGGATGCGTTGAGGCGACGGGAGATTGAGTGTTACAGGCGCGAGAAGGAGATTGCGGAGCGAGAACTCGAGCTCGCTCGACGCGAGATTTCAATGTTGCGACGGAGTCTCGTCAACGGAGGAACGGAGTCGGTGGCGGACGGCGCTGGAGCTGGGGAGGAGGCAGACTCGTACGTGCGGTCGCGGGTGAACCTTGCGACGATCAAAGATCTTCTGAGCGATTTCGACGGCGTTTCGAGCGATATCGATACATGGGAGAACCAAGTAAGATTTGTAAAGACGACTTATCGGTTGGGAGACAGCGACGCTAAAATTTTAATCGGCATGAAACTAAAAAAGAAAGCGTTCGAGTGGTTTCATTCAAAATCGGAATATATGAGCATGTCATTCGACGCGATTCTAGAAAAATTAAAAGCAATGTTTCAACGCCGCGAAAGTAAATTAGTAATACGCAACAAATTCGAGAACCGCGTTTGGAAGAAGGAAGAGTCATTTCACGAGTACCTTCACGATAGAATAATTATGGGCAATCGCGTGCCAGTCGACGAAAGCGAATTGCTCGAATGCGTTATAGATGGTATTCCGGACGTAGCGTTGCGAGATCAAGCGCGTATGCATAGATTTGTATCAACCGACTCGCTTTTAGAAGCATTTGAAAAAATAACGTTGCGGGGTCGTGATAGTGCTGGCTCGAATGGACGAGACAAGCGAACCGAATCGACGAGGAGTGATCGGCGCGGACGGAATAGCGAGACTAGCGAAAGAGGCGACGATGGAAAGAGACGAGTAGCGAGTGTCGTGAAGCGTTGTTTTAACTGCGGTGCTCGAGAGCATTTTACGGCGAATTGCCCAAACAAAGAGCTAAGTGTTTTGAGTGTCGTCAATACGGGCACATCGCGTCGAAATGTCCGAAAAAGAGAGAGTCTGAGAAGACTGTCGTTGCGTCGGTTGCGCGGGTTAGTTACACAGCATGCAAAAAATTTATGAAGGATGTGTTAATAGCCGATCGAATTATTACCGCATTAATAGACACGGGGAGCGACATCACAATTATGAGAGCTAGCGAGTATGCGATGATAGGATCGCCGAAATTGAGACCCTCCGAAATAGAATTTTGCGGAGTAGGCGGCTATCGTGCGTCGGCGTCTGGCGAGTTTTCGGCGCGGATCGCGGTCGACGGTCACGAGTATCCAATACTTATTCGAGTCGTTTCGGATACGATTTTACATTACGGGTTACTTCTTGGCACGGATTTCTTGAATACGGTGGAAGTCAGCTTCAGGGGAGGCGTGATTTCCATTGGTCCGATTCGTGGGGAGACTGTCGACAGCGAAACGCGACCGGAGATATTTGCGATTGATGTGCAGGATACGAGTGCGGTGGATATAACGAGCGTGCGGGATGACGAGCACAGGCGTGCTGTAATGAATATAGTTGAAAATTATCGACCGAATAGAGAACGAGAAAGTGATGTCAAAATGACAATTATATTGAAAGACGACGAACCGGTATATCAGAAAGCGAGACGTTTGGCACAAAGCGAAAAAGAAATAGTCAACGCGCAGATTGACGAATGGGAAAAGCAGGGTATAGTGCGGCCTTCCACTTCCGATTTTGCGAGTCCTGTAGTTCTCGTGAAGAAAAAGAACGGGTCAAGCAGATTGTGCGTAGATTATCGAGCGCTTAACAGAAAAATCTTTAAGGATAGATACCCGCTTCCGCTGATCGAAGATCAACTAGATCAACTTCAGAGCGCGAGAGTTTTTAGTACCCTTGACTTAAAAAACGGCTTCTTTCATGTGCGTATGGATGAAGCTAGCATAAAATATACGTCTTTCATTGTGCCGGATGGCCAGTACGAATTTCTTAGAGTTCCGTTTGGTTTATGTAATTCGCCGTCGGTTTTCCAGCGATTTGTTAACGACATTTTTAAAGATTTGGTAAAACGAAAAATTATTTTAATTTATATGGATGACTTAATTGTGTTGTCTGAAAATGAGCGCGATGGACTAAAGAATCTGGAAACTGTTTTAAAGACCGCTAGCGAGGCAGGATTGACGATTAATTGGGGGAAGTGTCACTTTTTACAGCGGAGAGTCGAGTTTCTCGGATATGTAATTGAGCGGGGAACAATACGGCCGTCGAGAAAAAAGATCGAGGGTGTCGTGTGTTTTCCGGAACCACGAGATGTGCGACAGGTACAGGCTTTCTTGGGTCTGAGCGGCTATTTTCGCAAATTCATCCCGAAGTATAGTTTGGTTGCGCGGCCGTTGTCAAATTTGTTGAGAGCTGGTGCGAGATTTTATTTTGGTGCGATTGAGAGAGATGCGTTTAGCCGATTAAAAACTATATTGAGCGAGCAACCAGTACTGAATTTGTATCGTGTGGGAGCGGAAACTGAGTTGCACACGGATGCGTCTATGTATGGGTACGGAGCAATTCTTTTGCAAAAAAATAACGAAGATCAGATGTTACATCCGGTGTATTATGCGAGCGGAAAAACGACACCAGCCGAAGAAAAATATACGAGCTACGAGCTGGAGGTTCTCGCGATAATCAAGGCGCTCAAACGGTTTCGAGTGTACCTGCTAGGTATAGAGTTTAAAATTATAACAGATTGCCGAGCGTTTACCTTGACTATGTCAAAAAGAGATCTTTGCGTGCGAGTGGCTAGGTGGGCGTTGTTGTTGGAGGAATTTCGCTACACCATAGAGCATAGACCGGGTAAAAGCATGGTTCACGTTGACGCGCTCAGTAGAAGTCCATTGCCGCATTGTTTGGTGGTGAGCGAGTACGAAACGGGATTGTTAGCGCGACTAAGGAAGGCACAGAGGGAAGATAGCGAATTGAAAGCGATTTTCAGTGCCATTGAGCTGGGGGAGACGAATGGCTATATTGTTCGCGGCGGTGTCTTGTATCGGGATGCTGATGGCGATGCTCGCGTGGTTGTTCCGAAGATTATGCGGGGACAGATAGTTAGAAAGGCCCATGAGCAGGGACATTTCGGAATAAGTAAAACAGAGGCGTTATTGAGGAGAGATTACTGGATTCCTGGTTTACATGCCGAGGTTGAAAGGGTCGTAAAAAATTGCGTTGCTTGTATTTTGGCGGAGCGGAAACACGGAAAGCCCGAGTGTCTTTTGAATCCGATCGAGAAGGGCAGCGTACCGTTAGACACCTTTCACATCGATTATCTGGGTCCATTACCATCGACTAGGAAGAACTATGCGCATATTTTCGTGGTGGTAGATGCTTTCTCGAAGTTCACTTGGCTGTATGCGACCAAGTCGGCGAGCGCGACGGATGCGATCGAGCGTCTGAGAAAGCAGTCTTTTATATTTGGCAATCCGAGACGAATTGTATCCGACAGAGGTTCTGCGTTTACGTCGGGGGAATTCGAGGAGTATTGCCGATCTGGGGGCATTAGTCATCGGTTAATCACTACCGGTGTGCCGCGGGCGAATGGTCAAGTCGAGCGGGTAAATCGTACTCTCATACCGTTATTGACAAAATTATCGGCTCCTAAACCGTGCGAGTGGTATAGGTACTTAGACGTTGCGCAGTTATGCTTGAATTCGACGCTGCATCGGAGTATCGGGATGGCGCCTTTTCGTGTGTTGTTGGGCGTGCATCCGCGTGTTCGTGACAATCCGGATATCAGAGAGCTTCTTGAGAACGAACTAGTTGCTTTGTTTATTGACGACCGGGAAGATTTGCGAGAGCAGGTTCGTAAAGGCATCGAGAAGATCCAGAAGGAAAATAAAACTAATTATGATAAAAGGAGGAAAAAATCCGCTGTTTATCGCGAGGGAGATCTGGTGGCGATTAAGCGTACCCAGCGAGGCCCCAGCCTCAAATTCGCACATAAGTACCTGGGGCCATACGAGATTGTTAGGGCATTGCGCAACCATCGCTATGTCGTGCGCAAGGTCGGCGAGCACGAAGGGCCTCTTCAAACGTCCTCGGTAGCCGAATACATAAAACCGTGGATTGGTGACGATGAGGATGTCGAGGATGCCTCGGAAGCTGAGGATGAAGAAGGAGAATGCGAGCGGTCGGGACGACCACTCGGTCAGGACGGCCGAGTGTAGGATATTTAGCATTAATATTTGGCTGTTCGGGAACGCTCCAGGCGAAACGGAAAACGACGTTCAGATCGCGAGCGAATTGTTGTTTGTTATTTAGGAGCGTCCTAGGTTAAAAGAGAAAGTGTATATTATTTAGACGTGCGACTTTGCGAATACTGTTTTTGCGACGAGGATATTGTTCTTGACGAGAAATGATCTGGAGGTTAAAACGGTTGCGAATAATCTCGACTATGAGAAGGGAGCGCTAACGAATTCGAGGAACACTCGTTCTAGTGCCGCGAGACGAGACGGTTGAGATCATCTAGCGCTGTACGAATCTTGTCATTCCGAATCTCTTAGTTTTTGTAAATCTAACTATATTAAAGAACTTATTAAAAACAGTTAACTATTACCATCCTAATTTATTTAATCATCAAACAATAAATTTCCTACATTTATAATAAATAAATAAAAAACAAAAGAAAGGAAAAGACAGTATATATAAGTAGAGAAATCAGGTCAATGTTTTAAAATGTCAGCAATAAATAGGTAAAAGTTGTGTCCGTTAATATATAAAATATTGTAAATATTAAAACTTTGACAGATGACTCGGGGGACAAATTTATAGTAAATAAATAAAAATAAAAATAAGTAAAAGACAATAAAAAGAAAAAGACAGTATGTATAAGTAGAGAAATCAGATCAATATACTAAAAAGTCAATAATAAATAAGTAAAAGTTGTGTCAGGTAATTTATAAAATATTAAGAAGTCCATCACAAATAGCAGTTAAGTTCTTTGTGTCCTTATGGGAGTTAATTGCCAAATTGTATTTTTTGATTAAAAGCATCTCTGCTATCTCTCTTTTTCTTGTGTGCGTCTCCTTATGAAGAATTCTAGGGTTGTCTCACAAGGAAACCTCTCGAAGTGGAAAATTCTGATTTTAATGAAACTTTACACACATGTAGGAGGGGTCAATACATGAATTTAGAAATTTAAAGTTGGTGCCATAAAACGATTCTAAGGGGTGAAATCACCCTTCATATATAGAGCGGTTGTTTACATTTCTCGATATATCTCGAAAACTATTGAAGATATCAAAAAATGTTTTATATAAAAGTTTCATGGTAAAATTATCTCTATTTAACCAGTTTAACAAAATTTTGAAAAAAAATTTTTGAACAATATTTTTCCAAAATTTTAGAAAAAAAATTTTTTTACAAAAAGTTAAAATATTTAAATAGAGGTGATTTTACCATAAAACTTTTGTATAAAACATTTTTTGATATCTTCAATAGTTTTCGAGATATATTGGAAAAAGTAGAGTAAAAAGTCGCTTTATATATGAAGGATGGTTTCACTCCCCTTAGAATCGTTTCTTAATAGCAATTGAACATTTCTAAATTTATCTATTTACTTTTCTTCTCCCCACATGTGTGTAATATTTCATCATAAGAACATCTTTCAGCACATTAATAATTTTGAAAAAATAATTTTTTGCATCTATTATAATAAAAGAATATTTATCGCATTATAATATGAGAAAAAAAAGTTTTATTCTGAATTATGCTTATAATTCTTTAAATATTCTAATAGTTTTAGCGCCAATTAAAAATTTCTCTATTTATTCTAATATGTCTAATATGTTTTAATATGTGCCGATATATATATATATATTTTTTTTTTTTTTTTTTACGTGGGAAGAGAAAATGCTTTACGCACACCTCATATCGGCCGGTCCGACAGGGTAGTGTGGGACTCTCTTTATACAAGTACACCCACTAAAAACTCTCTGATAAATCTCTTTCATTCTTATAGAAGATTACATTATCCAAAATTTTCCATAATTATCTGATTAAACCAAATAAAAGTAATAATTACGTTTGAAGAAATCCCATTTGGCAGACAGAGTGCATTAATGCTATGGTTGATGATATTTGTTATAAGAGCTATTGCATCATATATTTTTTTATTTTTTTATATTTATATATTTATATATTTTTATATTTATTTTATATTTTTATATATTTTTTTATTATTTATTTAATATTTTTAAACATTTTATAGAGTTTTCTTCTTTTCTTAGTTACAGCAATTCTTATGTTTCGTAGTATTTACAATCATGATACTCTTCAAAGAAATGATGCATACAAAAATATTTCTTACACCAGAAGCAACGTATTACGGCAGGTGCACCACAGCGTGGTATTTCTTGTATATTTTTTCCGGAGAAACAAAAATCCACCGGATTTTTGAATTGTGATGGCCGTTCTTCAATGTAGCCACTTTTAAACCAGGCATATTTAAAAAGTTTATGAAATCGCGGAGAAGACAGCTGTGTGTGAGTTAAGGATTGTAATTTAATTTCTTAAATGTTATTTCTTAAATATTATTTCTTAAATGTAAATTGATATCATAATTTAACAACATAACGCGATCACTAAAACTACGTACAATCTGATTTACTATATAGAGAGACTTATCATCTCTCATTCTTATCATTTTAATTACATCTTCATATCAGAGTATCGAGTGTGAAAAATTATTTCATAAGACGGAAAAACAAAAATATCGTGTATCCACAAGCACTCGAATAAATAAATAGAATTTTAGAAATCAATTACATTCTTTCAATTTTTATTTTGTTAATACCTTTCAGAATTGAAAACTTGCAAACGAAGCGCAACCGAAAATTCTGTTGAAAGTAAATTACATTTTAGAAAATTTCAATGGGATTTGACGGAAAAATAACATACAAAGACAAGACAACGTCTGCCGGGCCAGTTATATTCTCATATATACAGACATAGGCTATATAGCACGTCTAAAAATATTTTCATTATTATCCAGAAATTGTTTTCATTTTTTATCATTTACGGCTATATAATCCGTGTAGTACAATCACCGCGGCTTCATCCACTCGGAAGCAGATTTCATCATGATATTCTTGAGAAATAAATGTAATCAGAAACCAAAAATAAACGATTTTCGAAAAATATCACTTCCAATACGTATGATTCGGTCACACTATTATTCGGCGAAGCCGAGATCAGGGCATGCTAGTTTTTAATAAATGGTAAATTGACCCCATAAGAAACCTTAATTAACGGCACATGTCTCATATTTTTACAATGCACCGTTTCCGAGATATTAAAATTTACCCCCAAGAGGTGGTTTTTGAAAATTTTTATTGAGCAGTAAATTAACCCCATAAGAAATGTTGGTAATTATTTACTATAGGGGAGGCAGCTCCGATGGCCTTGACCTTGACATATGTTGTCAAGCTCATGACCCCTAGTAACTTTTCCTTATGACTTAAACGGCGCTCACCTCTCATTAAAAAGTTATTAACAAAAAAAGGTTTGTGCAATTATAGATCTTGTTTTGGGCTGTAGCACGGGGTGGGGTGGAGTGGATGTCGGTTCGCGCGAAAAGTTGCAAACCCATGTGAAACAGAACAATTACAGATCTTGTTTTGGGTTGTAGCAGGGGGGGGGGGAAATATGGAACTCGTGAAAATCATTACACACATTATTTGGCTGAGTTTATGTTCAAACGTAAATATCAGTACTGCGACCGTATATGCAAATTTTTCGATATAATGGTAACATTTTATCCGCTTAATGAGAACAGTCCAACATCTGCAACTGATGAATAAATAAAATTTTTTCGCATGTCCATTGACTTTTTTTATCACATTAATTATGTACTGATCCAAAACAAGATCTATAATTGTTCTGTTCCACATGGGTTTGCGACTTTCCGCGCGAACCGACAGCCACCCCACCCCACCCCCTGCTACAACCCAAAACAAGATCTGTAATTGTTCTGTTTCACATGGGTTTGCAACTTTTCGCGCGAACCGACATCCACTCCACCCCACCCCGTGCTACAGCCCAAAACAAGATCTATAATTGTTCTGTTCCACATGGGTTTGCGACTTTCCGCGCGAACCGACATCCACCCCACCCCACCCCCTGCTACAGCCCAAAACAAGATCTGTAATTGTTCTGTTCCACATGGGTTTGCGACTTTCCGCGCGAACCGACATCCACCCCACCCCACCCCCTGCTACAGCCCAAAACAAGATCTGTAATTGTTCTGTTCCACATGGGTTTGCGACTTTCCGCGCGAACCGACATCCACCCCACCCCACCCCCTGCTACAGCCCAAAACAAGATCTGTAATTGTTCTGTTCCACATGGGTTTGCGACTTTCCGCGCGAACCGACATCCACCCCACCCCACCCCCTGCTACAGCCCAAAACAAGATCTGTAATTGTTCTGTTCCACATGGGTTTGCGACTTTCCGCGCGAACCGACATCCACCCCACCCCACCCCCTGCTACAACCCAAAACAAGATCTGTAATTGTTCTGTTTCACATGGGTTTGCAACTTTTCGCGCGAACCGACATCCACTCCACCCCACCCCGTGCTACAGCCCAAAACAAGATCTATAATTGCACAAACCTTTTTGTTAATAACTTTTTAATGAGAGGTGAGCGCCGTTTAAGTCATAAGGAAAAGTTACTAGGGGTCATGAGCTTGACAACATATGTCAAGGTCAAGGCCATCGGAGCTGCCTCCCCTATAGTAAATAATTACCGAAATGTTAATTAACGACACAAGTACCGTATTTTTCAATGTACTGTTTTGAGATATTAAATTTCACCCTCAAGAGGTGGTTTAAAAATTTTAATAAATGGTAAATACACCAGAAAAGAGTGTGAGAGAGTGAGAGGGGTGAAAGATGATGAAAAATGTAAGAAAAGCGAAAAATGAAAGGATTTTAATTCTTCTTAAAATTACTATTTTTTTTTAACAATAAACAAATGTTTTTTCCTCGAAAAATCGCGAAAAAGCTGTTAGAAGCCGCCATTTTGTTAATTTTCAAAAAAAAAAAGCTTCGATCAAGTACAAGATTATCTATTAAACTAATGATTTTTTTTTGTTTCGTTGATTTAAAATGATCTGGTGGAATGTTCTGATGGTCACCGCAAAGCACTACTTGCCGGACGGGGTCCAACAAAGATGGCGATAACTTTATCAAAAATTAATATTTTTTTTTGAAAATTTAGTGAAGTCATGTTGAAACATAATATAATAACTTTGTAATAATATAATAACTCTGTAATATCAGTTTTATAAAATAAATTTAATTACAGTCAAAAAAAAATTATTTAAAATACTCATTTTTTCATGCCTCTGACTAGACCTCACCCCTTAATTGCTCTTCTAATTGTATTGCGCCATCTTCCTCTATCTTGTGATAAACTATTGGCGGTTTCTATTAGAGTTTAATAATTTTGTTATGACGTCGGTCCATCTAGTGGGGGATCTCCCCCTTCTACGCTTGCCTCTAGTTTTTCCTTAGACAATAAGTCTTTCCATATTATTAGAACGTATGACATGACCGTAATACTTAAGGATTCTTTTATATGTCATAGATGACAGTCTTTGAACTTGTTGGATTTCTTGTAAGATTGATGCATTTGTTCTCTTTGTTGTCCAAGGCACGCGTAGTAATCTCCTACAACACCACATCTCAAATGAATCAATCCGTCGTCGATCAGCTTCCCTGATAACCCATGTTTCAGACGCGTATTCGAATACTGAGAAAACTAGTGTTTGTACAAGCTTGATCTTAGTTGATTTTGTGACATTTTGGTCTTGCCAGATTTTGCTGAGTTGTGTCATTGCTGTTCTGCCAAGTTGGATTCTGCATCTTATTTCTGGCTCTGTTGAACCACTCTCATGGATGACTGCGCCCAAGTAAACAAATGATTTTACGATTTCGCAGTTGGCTATACATGTGGGTTTATTGATTATTGAGTTACCGCGGTCAAAGATCATAATTTTAGACTTTCCGTAATTTATTTTAAGTCCGTACTCTTGTCCATAGTGTGCAACTCTGTCTATGATCTCTTTCATTCCTTGCACACTACCTGCCACTAGCACAGTATCATCTGCAAATCGCAGATTTGTTATTTTAGTACCTCCAATAGACACACCTTTGTTCCAGTTTTTCAGTACCATTCTCATCACATATTCACTGCATCATACAGGATAGGTGAGAGAATACACCCTCTCACTCCTTTTTGAGGTTTATATGAGCTTGATAATGTGCTGTTGTCATCTCACCAATGCAGAACCATTGATGTAGATTGGAAATAAGCTCAATGGTGTTGTATTCCAACGCTGTTATGCATAGATTATTAATAAATTAGTTCTATCGTTTCTGCAGAGTTTGAATTCGACCACTTAGGATCTACTCCTTCAACTTTTCAACATTGCTTTTAATCATCTTCTCCTTTATGATTGGCGTTCTAAGGTAAAATCCATTTGCTTAGGTGTACTACTGGTTTTCTGTAGATTTTCTCTTACCGCTCAGAATACTCAATTTTAATTTCTTCATTAAATTTTTAATTTCTTTAATTTAACTTCTTCATTAAATTTTTAGCATCGGTTATAGTCGGCAGTTTTTACTTATCGTGGGTTTTCTGCATTTGAATTTCAAGTGAACTCAGCGATCAATAGTTGATGATCTGAATCTGCAATTAGCAGACGGTCGTGTTTTTCACACCACGTGGCGGTACGCCATCGATTTTATTAAGGTATAGTCAATTTGATTCTTGTGCCTTCCGCCAGGTGATGTCTAAGTGAACAAATGCCTTTTATGTTGTTTTGGAACAGCGTATTTGTAATAGTAAAGTTATTATCTATACAGAACTGTATTAGACATTCTCCTCTTTCGTTCTCGTACCCATCCGAATTTTCCGATGTATGAGCGCACATGATCATCCAGAGGTGCTTTCAGCTTTTGCGTTGAGGTCGCCGAGCTATTATAATTTAATTATTATAATTTCACTATTATAATTCATTGCACGGTATCAATTGAGAGTTCCTCAGGACTATTATAGAATTATAATTTCTGATCTTCTGCCGCAGTGGTAGGAGCGTACACCTGTACTATATTCAGCATATAAGGTGACATATTAATTTTAAATTCGAATTATTCTTTCACTAATTGGATTGTATCCAATGACGGCGTTGTTGATTTCATTGGCTATTGGTACGCTACACCTTCAGTACTATGATCCTTTTGCAGAAAATATGCTGTATATTTCGTCGAGGTAAAGTAGCCACTTCCATGCCAAAGCGTCTTCGCAATACACAATATCTATCTTACAACGGGCTAGCTCTTTCTGCGATCTCCAATTTACCAATTTTTAGGAGGCCACGTACGTTCAAGTCGCAATACGTCTTCTTTTCCTGATGTTTATTGTTCTTGGGTGTTGGTAGCATATTTATTGTGAGATGCCCAACACCGAACATCTGCACCGCCAATTTCACCTCTACCCTGGCGCAGAGTGGCGCCGGTTGCCTGCCGAGTTGCAAGATGACGCGTCATCCGAGGCATCATACTACTTCATTAGTTCTCTCATGGGAAGATAGTGCGGTAGTTTCCCGTTGCTTTCCACACCGCAGTATTATCGCAGCGAATATATGTGATAACTATATGAGGCAAACCTTCTATCGAAGGTCTGCCATATTCCTGACATAACTGCTGCCCAGCTATATCGGGGATATCTTCTGATTTGCCGATGCCTTCCAATAGGTGGCGGTCGAAAATAAAACCGACGATCTTGGTCGGATTTGAACTCGGGTCTTCGGTTCGTTAAGACAACGCTCATTACTCTGAGCTACGACCGCTCATACTTTGATATACTTTTATATTAATAAACGATCGTTATCTCTGAAAAACTCTTGTTATTTCTCCGCGTGAACGCGAGTGCGAGCGGGGATTCTGGTTCTACTGGAACGTGTGCACGGTTGCGCGAAGGCGAGTGGGCGCGCTTTCGAACTCGCTCGAGCGCAACAATGTATGTGTGTGTGTATGCTACTTTTTAAAAGTATAACCTCTAATTTTGTTAAATGTTTTATCGTGTTGTTAAGTGACAAACCATTGTGTAAAAAATATTAGTAAAAATACATTAAACTTTACCAATTCGACAACCTTTTAAACATATTTTCACGAATTATCACAAAATATTTGTTCATTTATGAGTAAAATAAAAAAGACAGAGAATAGACATTCTCAGGAAGATGTATTGCAGAAATGTATGCGAACAAAAATACCACAAAATGTGGTATAGCTTGCGACTTTGTGCGAAGATTAATTAAGTAAAAAAAAAAGAGATGTGACTGGAATAAACGTCATGATGGATACTAATGGTAACTACGTAGAATATTAAAAAACTATTTCCCTTTATCAG
>CABEGB010001409.1:45838-124172 GCA_901521435.1 Crematogaster levior | reverse complement strand
ACACAATATACCAACCTTTCTTTATCTGAATAAATATCTGTTTTGTTACCACATACTACGAGCAGTGTTTCACCCTTTCTCACCCTAGCCCCGGCGAGCTATTCCCACCGATCCCAGCGTGCGGAAAGGCGTACCGTCACATTGGCGCCCGAACAGGGACCTGCTCCGGGGAAACACTGCTCTGTACAAAGTATAAATGAAAGGTTGGATATATCAATTGTCAAAGGCCGAACTCGCGGCCGAATTGTCACGGATAGGCTTAGACAGCGCCGGTAACATAGACACGCTCCGCCAACGAATCCGCGCCTACGTGGAGGAGAACCCAAGATACGAGTACTCCAGTCCGGCCCCCGAAACGACACCAGGAGGAAGCATGGCAAGCCAACCCGAGGATACAAAACCGATACTGACCGACACCGCCAGGGTTATCAACCAGATACGGAAGTGGGGCTATCACTTTGACGGCCGAGACGCATGGGCCTTCCTGGAACGGGTCGAGGAACTCAAAGAGAGCTATGGATACTCCGGGGACCAGCTGTTACAGGGTTTGCCCGAGTTACTCCGGGGAGACACTCTCCTCTGGTTCCGGAACACGAGAGCCTCCTGGAGCACGTGGGAAGAGTTTACGGAAGACTTCCGACGGGAGTATTTGCCCCACCAAAGCCGGGCGAAGCTGATCCGTGAGATCCAGGGGCGGTACCAAGGGGCCGACGAGCCGTTCCATAAATTTGCAACGGCTTTGCTAACCACCATGCGACGAGCGGGAGGAGTCACGCCAGACGAACAACTCGAGTGGCTCTACGAGAATATGCACCCGGATTACAAGTATTGCATTCGCCGCCAGGACGTCTCCACTACCCGAGAACTCCAGGCGCGGGCCCTGGAATACGAGAACATACAAAAGCAGAAAAGGGAACGGAAGGCCGAGGAGAGGAAGACGACCACCAGCCCGTCGGTCGCCGCCGCCACCTACAACAAGGAAGAATGCTGCTGGCGCTGCAAGCAGCGAGGCCACACCCGTTTCGACTGCAAGAGGCCGGCCAAGAAATTCTGCTCGCAGTGCGGAAAAGACGGCGTCCTAACCCGAGAATGCCACCCGAGGCCGGGAAACTCCGCCCGGGCCGGAAGCACCGCCGCCGCCAACCGGCCCGCACCGACGTCCGAATAGACTACCGACCGCGGCCCCATATCACGATCCGCCTACGACAGCGACCACTCGAGGCCTTAATTGATTCCGGCTCAGAAGTGTCTTTCGTTAACGCCGACACCGCCCGATACGCGGAATCTCTGGGGTACGCTCCGCGCGGCGAGACACAGCGAGTCCACCTAGCGGACGGAGAGGCCACCGACATCCCAGGGACGTACTTCCTACCCGTACGGATAGGAAGACAAAAATTCCGTCACAGCTTCCTAGTGATGCCGACCCTACAGAGCCCCGTACTGATTGGGGTAGATCTATGGGCCCGGATCGGGATCCCAATCCCAGCGCCGCCTCGGACCACCGGGAGACAAGTCCACCCTGCCTGTGGATTCACCGCAACCGGACTAGCCGAGAGACCAGCGACCACTACCGATGGGCCTACACCGACCGGACTAGCGGCCCAAACCGAAGCCGAAGCCCAGCGGCTGCAAGCCTTCATCCAACACGAACTGACCAAGTTCGAGGACGTCAACGGACCGACCGACGTAATCACCCACCGGATTCGGTTAAAAACCGACCAACCTATCAAGCAGCGGTACCGGCCAAGGAACCCGGCCATGCAGGAAATCATTAACCAGGAGGTACGGAAGATGGAAGAGGATGGCATCATCGAGCCCTCGCACGGAGCCTGGAGCTCCCCAATCGTGATGGTCCGGAAAAAGGACGGCTCCCACCGGTTCTGCATTGATTTCCGCCGAGTCAACGACGTCACCGAGAGAGACGCCTACCCGTTGCCGCAAGTGGCCGCCACGTTGGATAAGTTGAGAGGGGCCCGCTACCTCTCGACCCTGGATCTCCGGAACGGCTACTGGCAGGTGCCACTAGACCCCGAGAGCCGACCGATCACAGCCTTCACAGTCCCGGGGAAAGGCTTGATGCAGTTCCGGGTGATGCCGTTCGGGCTCCACTCCGCCCCGGCCACGTTTCAACGCCTACTAGACCAAGTGCTGGGACCCGAGCTAGAGCCCCACGTAATGGTCTACTTAGACGACATCGTCGTGGCCAGCCCAACCCTCGACGAGCACCTACGACACCTCGCCGAGGTGTTCCACCGTCTACGGAGGGCCAAGCTCCGCCTCAACCCCGAGAAGTGCCACTTCGGCCGGGACCGCTTGAAATACCTAGGCCACGTGGTAGACCGACACGGGGTACGCACCGACCCCGAAAAGGTGAGCGCCATCACCAACTGGCCCGCACCGACCACTATCCGAAGAGTCCGGCAGTTCTTGGGCATGGCCTCGTGGTACCGCCGTTTCGTGCCAAACTTCTCGACTGTCGCCGCGCCGCTAACCCAACTGACGCGCAAGAACGCCAAGTGGACCTGGGGCGCGAACGAGGAACGAGCATTCCAACAGCTCAAACACGCACTAACCACGGCTCCGGTCTTGGCCTGTCCCGACTTCAGGAAGCGTTTCGTCCTGCAAACCGACGCTAGCGCTCACGGCCTGGGAGCAGTCCTGACCCAGCACCAGGACGAGGGGGAACGTGTAATAGCATACGCCAGCCGGACGTTAAACGGGGCGGAGAAAAATTACAGTGCCACCGAGTTGGAATGTCTGGCCATCGTATGGGGCATCCGCAAGCTGCGAGGGTACTTGGAGGGATACCCATTTACGGTGGTGACGGACCACCAGTCATTACGCTGGCTCCAGAAGCTCGAGGAGCCGACCGGGCGTCTGGGTCGTTGGCTGTTTGAGTTACAACAGTACACGTTCGACGTCCGCTACCGGAAGGGCAGCGCCAATAAAGTCGCCGACGCGCTGTCCCGCCAGCCGGAGGTGTGCGCCGCGGGTCCCGGAGCGGTGGAGGGCGGCCAAGACATCCCGACCTACCGCGAGAACCGAGCTCGGCCAAAATGCGGATGGTACCGACGCATCCTGTCGGGTCTCCACAACCGCGCGGAAGACTTTCCGGACTACCGCCTCCAGGACGGCCGTCTCTTCCGCCACATGCTCCACACCACTGACTTCCGGGAGACGGACCCCACTGAGCAGTGGAAACTGTGCGTCCCCAGAGAGAACCGGGCTCAGGTGTTGGCACGGCATCACGCGGACCCCGCCGCCGGACATTTGGGCACTGCCAAGACTATCGCGCGAATGGCCCGCATATTGTACTGGCCCGGGATGTTCCAGGACATCACTCGCTATGTCCAAAATTGCCCGAGCTGTTTGGCGCACAAGGTACCGACCACTCGACCTGCGGGAACGCTCCATACCGCCCCGGTCAACCACCCGTGGCAGCAGGTCACACTCGACCTAATCGGGCCGCTGCCCCGGTCCACGCAAGGACACGCGTGGCTGCTCGTAATGCAAGACCGGTTCACGAAATGGGTGGAACTGAAGCCTCTCCGGCGCGCCACCGCTCCGGCCGTCACCAGGGCGATATTGGACCAGGTGATCTATCGCCACGGGTGCCCAAGTCAGATCATCTCCGACAATGGGACGCAGCTAAGGTCCGAACTACTGGAGTCGACACTGCGGACGTTCGGGATCAACCACCGGACCACGCCAGTCCGAGCGCCCCACTGTAACCCCGTGGAGCGGACGAATCGAACAATCAAGACCATGGTGGCCCAATATACCGGCAAGAATCACCGTCGATGGGACGACCATATGTACCCCCTCCAGTTCGCGTACAACACGGCTCAGCACGCGGCCACCGGATACACGCCGGCCTACCTTAACCATGGCCGAGAACTGGCGCTGCCCCACCCGGAGGACCGCCGCCACGCCGCGAACGCCACCCCGCACCAAACCCGGCGACGCCTAGAAGAAGCGTTCGAGGTAGTGCGAATCAACATGGCACGCGCCTTCCAAAAACAAGAGGCGCACTACAATCTGCGACGCCGTGACTGGAAGCCCCGGGTAGGCGAGACCGTATGGAAGAGAGAATACCCGCTCTCAAAGAAGGCCACGGGTTTCAACGCGAAGTTGGCCCCCCGGTATATTGGCCCACTAGAAGTCCGGAGGGTCATTTCGCCCGTGATCGTCGACCTCCGCGACACCCGGGGACGATGGCATCGCCACGTTCACGTGCAAGATTTAAAAAACGCGCCCGAACCACCTGCCGGGAGCACGGAGCAGGAGGAGCACCACCGCGGGTTGAGCACCGCCCGAGAAGACCCCCCGCGAGCCAATCACCGCGTGCGCCGCGGCAGACCGCGGGCCGAGCCGCCGACGCCGTGAGCGGCCCCCACCACTTGACCACCGGCCAATCGCCGTTAAGCCTCCGTGTATAAAAATCGAGGAATTCCGGAGTATTTCGATTAAACGGAGCAAACCGTGAGAATGGAAACATCCGTAAATCTCGACGCCCTTTTTGGCGACCTGAGCGACTTGGACGAGGGACCGCCGGAGCTGAGGCTGCCTCCGGATAAGCCCACATTGCCCCACCGCTCGTCACCCAAGGTGGGCACCAGCATCCAGCGTGGGGACGCCGAGAATCGCCGCCGGGCGATCTTCCTAGCCGAGCCGGTACCGTCCCGGCCCCGGCCCCGAGGCGCCCGCAGCACAGCCGCCTCCCGAGGAGGGCACCAACGCCCATCCGGACCACCGACGGCCCCGGACATGAAGAGGACTGGGGAACAACCCAGGAACCGCGACGCCATCCTCGCCACCCACCGGCCGCCAGACGTTCCGCCAACGGCCCCCGCGAACACCAGTGGCACGGCCATGGCGGCGACACCCGCTCCCGGCCGACCGTACAGCACACGGCCGCCCGCCCGGACCGTCTCGGTGTGCGCCGTTTCGGTGGCCCCGACGACGACCGGCACCGTGACTTCGCCGCCCCGGACAATCACGGAGTCGCCCATCGCCATCCTGGCCTCCGCCGCCGCCATCGAGGAGATGCCGACGATCGGGCCAAACAGCCGCCGGGTCCGCCTGCCCACGGGCGAGGAAGTGGACGTGCCGTTCTACATCGGAGCAAAGCACCGGAAATACCGGGTGCGCACCGCCACGGGTCGCTGGCTGGTGCGGTTCGACCCGTTGGGTCGTTTGTCATCATGCCGCCGCCTCTAAGCGGCATGCCTTCTAAGGGGGGAGGTGATGTGACGATACGCCTCTCCCCTCCTCGTCACGGGCCGACCAGCCGCCCAACACGTGCGCTTCGGCGCCAAAAGTACCTCAACACGCCGTCCGCGGCCCGCGCCGCACCTGTCGACTCCGACGCGCGACTTCCCCCGCCACTACTCGGCACCTGTCGGCCGGGTATATAAGGCGGCCGCCGCGTCGAGTCGGGACCAGTCCCTGCGGCCGGGAGCTACCGGCCGCTTCCCACTACACAGTGAACGGGTGCTACCGTCACAGCCGGGAGCTACCGGTGTGTAGGCTTTCCCCCTTCGGGAGCTACCGAAGGTATTATACCCTGTCACCTCCTACCCGAGTCGGGAGCTACCGACTCTTCCGCACAGTGAACGGGTGCTACCGTCACAGCCGGGAGCTACCGGTGTGCAAGTTTCCCCCCTCGGGAGCTACCGAGGGATCTATTACCTGACCGATCCCCAGACCGGGTGTTACCGAACACCACGCCGACTACCGCTCTTCGCGATTACGCGCCGCGCCGGGAGTCCGCGACCGCACCGAATCCGCCGTGTCCGTCGGACACCTAGTAGTAAGCCGTGTCCGTCCGCGCCTAGTAATAAGTCTGCGTCCGCGTTAATTAATAAGTCCGCATTAGTCATACGTCCGCGTCTAGCAATAAGTCTGCGTCTAGTGTAAGCGTTAATCAAATAAGTCCGCATTAGGAATAAGTCCGCGTACAACTTACACCACTCACGTGTGAGCAAGCGCGACTTGTGCGCTCTCACACACACGCACACACACACACACACGTACACCATACCAACCCATTGTAAATACTGTACACAATATACCAACCTTTCTTTATCTGAATAAATATCTGTTTTGTTACCACATACTACGAGCAGTGTTTCACCCTTTCTCACCCTAGCCCCGGCGAGCTATTCCCACCGATCCCAGCGTGCGGAAAGGCGTACCGTCACAATGTGTGTGTGTGTGTGTGCCATTGTGTGTGTGTGTGTGTTGCAGAAATAAAAATAAGAGGAACAATTTATCTTATATAATTTTTTATTAATATAAAACATTAATTATTTTTTATTTTATTTTAATTAAAATTAACAATTAAAATAAAAACGGGCCCCCGGTTCCCTCCACGTCTAAAATTTCGATTTCTTCCCCCTCTTCCTCTCCATTGTCCTCCTCTCCACCCTCTCCCTCTCCATGCTTCTCCTCTCCACCCTCTCCCTCTCCATGCTTCTCCTCTCCACCCTCCACCCAACAGCCCACCCCACACCCAACCCCCCCCAAACCCCAACAACAAACCCCCCCAACCCCACCCCCCCAACACAAACCCACCCAACCCACCAACCCGCACCTCACCACCCCCCCCCACACCACCCCCCCCCACCACACCCCCCCCCCCCCAACCACCCCACCACCCACACAACCACCCCCCACCCAAAACACAACCCCACCCCCCCACCCACACCCCCCCCACCCCCCCACCCCCCCCACCACCCGCCACACCCCCCACCCCCCACCCAAACCCCACCCGCCCCCCACCCAACCCCCAGAACCAACCCAAACCACCCCCACACCCACACACCCCCCCCCAACCCACCCCCCCCCCCCCCCCCCAAACCCCCACCCACCCCACACCCACCCCCCCCACACCCCCCCCCACACCACCAAACACCCCCAACCCACCCCCCACCCACCCCCACACCACCACACACACCCCCCCACAAACACCCCCAAACAACCCACCCCACCCCACACCCCCCACCAACCCCCACCACCAACCCACCCCCCACCACCCACACCCCCCCACCACCAAACCACCAAAACCCCCCCCCCCCCCCGCCCAGCCACCACCCCCCCCCCCCCACCCACCCCCACCCCCCCCACACCCCACCAAAACAACCCCCCCCAACACCCCCCACCACAACCCCCCACCCCCCACCCCCCCACCAAAAACCCCCCCAACACCCCCCCCCCCCCACACACCCCCCCACCACAAACAACAACCCCCCACCACCCCAACCACCCCAACCCCCCCCCCCCACCCCCCCCCCCCCCACCACCCCACCAAACCACCCCCCCCCCCCCCCCCCACCACAACCCCCCCCCACCCACACACCCAAACACACAACCCCCACAAACCACACCCCCACAGAACCCCACACCACACCCCACCCACCCCCCCCACAAACCCACACACACCACCCCACACCACACCCCCACAAAGCCCCCCACCCCCACACCACCCACCCCCCCCACCACCAACCAACCACACCCCCCCCCCACACACCCCCACCACACCCCCCAACCCACCACCCCCCCCACAAACCCACACAACCAACCCCCAACGCCCCCCCAGCCCACCCAACCCCCCACACCCCCCCACCCCCACCCCCCCCACCACAACACCCCAACCCACACACCCCCCCCACCCCCCACCCCCCACCAACGCGCACACACCCAAACCCACAAGCGACCCCCCCACACCCACCACGCCCCCCCCACACCACCACGCCCACCCCACCCCCACCACCCCATCCCCACACAACACCCCCACCCACCACCACCCCCCAACAACCACCCCTCACCCCCCCACCCGACCCCCAACCACCCCACCCCGCACACCCCACCACGACCCCACACCCCCCCAAACCCCCCCCCCCCCCCCCACCCCCACAACAACGCCAACACCCCCCCCCCACCCCCCACCCGCCACCACCCCGCCACACACCACCCCCACCCACCAAAACCCCACACCCCAACACCCACCACCCCACGCCAAACCCCCCCCTCCCCCCACGCAAGACCACCCCCCCCCCCCCCCCCCCCCCCACCCCCCAAAACCCCACCACCACCACCACCACGCACCCAACCCACCCCCCCCCCCACCCACCCCCCCACCAACGCCCACACACACCCACCCCACGCCCCCAGCCAACCCCACAACCACCCCCCACCCCACCCCCACCCGCCCCCCAACCCCCCCCAACCCCAACGCCCGCCACCACCCCCCCAACCCCACCCCCAACCCCCACCCCCCCACGCCCCCCCCGCCACCACCCAAAACCCCCCCCCCACCCACGCCAACACCACACCCCCCCCCCCAACCCCCAACACCCCCCAACCCACACCCCCCAACCCCCCACCCCCCCCACCCCCCTAGCAGCCCCCCCCACCACCCACCCCACCCCCCACCACAACCACCCCAAAACCACAACCCACCCCCCCACCCATCCACCCCCCCCCACCCCCCCCCCACCCCACCCCCCCCCCCAACCCCACCCCCCACCCCCCCACCCCCACGACAAAAACCACCCACCCCACCCCCCCCCCCACCCTCCCACCCCAGAACCCGACACCACGCAAACCCCACCACACCCCCCCCCCCCCACACCACCACCCCCTCCCCCACACCACACCGCCCCACACACACCCCACACCCCACCACCAACCAACCCCACAAAAACCGCCCCCACCCCCACACCCCCCACCCCCCAAACCAACCCCCCCCCCCCCCTCCCCACCCCACCCCCCCCCCCACCCCACAACCACCCAACCCACCCCCCCAGACACACCAAACAACCCCCCACCCCACACCACCCCACCCCCCACCCACCCACCAACCACCAACCCACACCCACCCCCCCCCACAACACCCCCCAACCCACACCCCCACCCCCCCCCCCCCGCACCCCCACCCAACCCCCCACCCCCACCACCCACACCCCAACAAACAACCAACCCCCCACCCCCACCACCCCCACCCCCACCCACCCCCAGCCCCACCAACCCCCCACCCCCCCACCACACCCCCCACAACAACCCCCACCAACCCACCACCCCCACCACCCCCCCCCCACACCACCCCCCCCCACCCTCCCACCTACCCCCCCCCACACCCCCCCCCCACCCCCCCCCCCCCCCCACCACACCCCCCCCCCCCCCCCCCCACAAACCCACCCCAACCAACCCCCCACGCCCCCCCCACCCCCCCCCCCCCACAACCACAAACCCCAACACACACAACAAAACCCCGAGCACCCCCCAACCACCCCCACAACCACCCCCCACCACCCCCCCCACAACCACCACCGCCCCCCCACCCCACCACCCCAAACACACACACACCCACCACCACAACACACCCACCCCAAACCCCACCCACGCCCCCCCCCCCACCCCCCACCCCACACACCCCCCCCCCCCCCCCCCCCACCCCCCCCACCCACGACCCCGCCCACACCCACCCCCAACCCCCCCCCCAGCCCCCACCAACCCCAACCCAAACCCCCCAACCCCCCCCACCCCCACAACCCCCCCCACCCCTCAACCCCCCCACCCCCCCACCCCCCCCACAACCCGACAACACACACACACCACCACCCACACCCCCGCACCCCACACCGCCACCCCCCCACCCACCCCCCACAAAACCCCCCCCCCCCCACCAGCACCCCCCACACACCCAACCCCCCCCCCACCCCCCCCCCACCACCCCCCACCCCCCCCCCCCACCCCACACCCCACACCAAACAACACCCCCACCCCCCCCACACACCCCCCCCCCACCCCCCCCCCCAACCCACCACCCCCACCACCACCCAACCCCACACCCCCACTCGAACCAACCACCACCCCCCCCCCCCCCCCCCCCCCAAACCCCACCCCCCACCCCCCCCCCCAGCCCCCACCCCCCACCCCCACGACACACCCCACCCCACCAAAACCCACCACCCCCCACGCACCAAGCCACAGACGCACACCCCACCCAACCCCCCCCCCCCCAACAACACCACCCCCCCCACCCCCCCCCCACCACCAACCCCCCAACCAAACCCCCCACAACCCACCCCCCCACCCCCCCACCACCCCACCACACCCCCCCGACCCCCACCCCCCCCCACCGCCCCACCACCAACCACCCACACACAACCCCCCCACCCAACACCACCCCCACACAACCACCCCCCACCCACCCCCCCCACCACCACCCCCCCCCCCCCCCCCCACACCCAAGACCCCAACGCACCGCACACCACCCGCCCCCCACCCCCCCCACCACCACCCCCCCCCACACCCCCACCCAACCCCCCCCCACCCAGCAACCACCCCCCCACACCCCGACAGCCAACCACAGCCCCACAACACACCCCACCCCCACCACCCCCCCCCACCCACCCCCAACACCCACCACACCCCCCACCACCGACTCACACCACCCACCCCCCAACCCCCCCCACCAACCCCCCCCCCACACCCCCCCACCCCCCCCCACCAAAACCCCCACCCCCCCCACACAAACACCACACCCCCACCCCAAGCCCAACCCCCCCACCACCCCACACACACCCCCCCCACACCCTCACACACCACACCACCCACACAAAACCACCCCAAACACCCCACCCACCACCCCCCCCTCCACCCCCCCTCACAACCACACAACCCCACAAACACCCCCCCACACCACACAACCCACCCCCACACCCACACAACCACCCCCCCCCCCCCCCCCACCCCCCCCCACCCCACCCACCCAAACACACCACCCACCCCCCCACCCCACCCCACCCCCACCCCCACCCCCCCAACACCCCCCACACACCCCACCCACCCACACCCCACCCACCCACCCCCACCCCACCCACCCACCCCCACCCCCCCCCCCCCCACAACACAACCGCCACCCACCCCACCCCCCACCCACACCCCACCCCCAACCCCACCACCCCCAACCCCCCCCCAGCTCCAAACCACAACCAACCCCCCCAACCCCAACCAAACAACCCCACCCCCCCCACCCACCCCCCAGCCCCACCCCCACACCAACCCCCCACCCCACCCCACCCACCCCACAACAAACCACCCCCCGACCCCACCCCACCCCCCCCCCCCCACCCCCACCCCCACCCCACACCCCCCACCCCAAACACCCAACCCCAGCACCCAAACCCGCCCCCCCCACCACACACCAACACCCACACCCCCCGCCACCCCCCCACCCCCCCCCCCACCCCCCCACCCAGCACCCACCCCCCCCCCCACAAAAACAAACCCACCCAACCCAAACCCCACCCCAACACCCCCACACCACCCCAACCACACCAACCCATCCACCCCCACCCCCCAACCCCACCCCCCCAGCCCCCCGCACACCCCCCCCCCCCCCACCCCCCCCCCCAACCCCCCCACCCCGCCCACCAAACCCCAACCCCCCAGCCCCCCCCCCACACCCCCCGCCCCCACCCCCCAACCCCCCCCCCACCCGCCCACCACACCCACCCAACACAACACACCCACCCCCCACCCCACCCACCACCCCACACCCCCAACCAAACCACCCCCCACCAAACCACCCCACCCCACCACACAAGCCCCCCCACCCCCACCCCCCACAGGCACCCCCACCCAACCCCACCCACCCACCCCCCCCCACCCCAACCCAACACCCCCCCCCCCCCCCCACACCCCAACCGCCACACCCCACCCCCCCCCCCCCCCCCCACCACCCCCCACCCCCCCCCCCCCCCACACCCCCCACCACCCCCCGCCACCCCCGCCCCCCCACCCCGCCCCCCCCCCGCCCAACCCCCGACACAACCCCACCAGCCACAAAACAACAACCACCCCCCCCACCCCACCACCCCCCCACCACCCCCCACCCCCCAAACCACACCCCCCCCCCCCACCAACCAGACACACCCCCCCCCAACCAAACCCCCCCCGCCCCCCCCCCCCACACCCACCACAACACCCCACCCCTCACCACCAACCCACGCCACCCCCAACCCACCCCCACCACCACCACCAACACCCCCCCCCCCACCCCCCCAACAACCCACCCACAAACCCCACACCCCCCCCCCCCCCACACCCCCCCCACCCACAAACACCAAACCCCACCCCACCCCCCCCCCCCCCCCCACCCACCCCAAACCCAAACCCCCCCGCCCACCGCCCACCCACCCCAAACAACACCCAACACCCACCCCACAAACCCCCCAAACCCCCGCCCCACCAAACCACCCCCACGCCCCCTACCACCCCCCCCCCGCCCCGAAACCCCCCACCCCACCCCCCCCCCCCCCCCACCACCCCCTCAGACCCAACCACCCCCCACCACACTCCCCCACCCACCCCACCCACCCCCCCCCCCCACCACCACCACCCCCCCCCCCCCCACACCCCACACCCGCCGCCCCCGCACACCCCCCACACAACCCCCCCCCACACCAATCAACCCCCCCATCCACCACCAACCCCCCCACCACCCACCCCCCCCCACATCATCCACACCCACCCACCCCGCCGCCCCCCACCCCACCCCCCCCCCCCACCCCCCACCCCCCACCCCCCCCCCCAACCCCCCCCAACCCTACCCCCCCCCCAAACACACCGCGCCCCCAACCCACACCCCCCCCCACAAACCCCACCAACCCCCAAAACCCCAACCCCACCCCCCCCACCCCCCAACGCCCCACCACCTCACCACCCCACCACCCCCCCCCCACCCCCCAACCCACCCCCAACACCAACCACCCACCACCCACCACCCACCCACAACCACCCAACAAACACCCCCCCACCCCCCCCCCACCCACCCACCCCCACCCTCCACCCCACCCCCCCACACACCCCCCCCCCCCACCCCACAGCCACCACCCACCCCAACACCCCCACCCACACCCACCCCCCCAACACCCCCACCCGCCCCAACCACACTCAACACCCCAACCACCACAACACCCCCACCACCCCGCCAACACACCCCCCCACCAAACCACCACCCAACACACAACCCAACCCGCAACCAACACCCAAAACCCCCCCCACCCCCCACCCCCCACACCAACACCCACCCACCCCCAAACACCCAACCAACACTGCCCCCCCACACCGACCCAAAACACACACCCCACCCCACCCCAACCCCACCACACCCACCACCCCCCCCCCCCCACCCACACCACACAACCCCACCCCCCCACCCACCCCCCCACAAACCCCCCACCACCCCCCGACACCCACACACCCCCACACACCCCACACCCCCCCCCCCAAAACCCACCCCCCCCACCCCAACCACACACCCACCCCACCCCCCCCCCCAACCACCACCGCCCACCCACCCACCCCCACCACCCCCCCCCCCCCCACACCCCCCCCCACACAACCAAACACCCCCCCCCCCTCCCCACCCACCCACACCCCCAACCCACATCTCCCAACCCCCCACCCACCACAACCCCCCCCACCCACCAACCCAACCACCCCCACCACAACCACCACCCCCCACACCCCCCACCCCCCCAACACCCACCCAAAACCAACCCCCTCTTAAAAACCAAACACCACACCCCCCCTACACAACCACCACCCCCACCCAACCACACCGCACCCCCCACACCCTCCCAACACCAACCACACAACAAAACCACACCCAACCCACAACCCCCCTCACCCCACAGAACAACCCACCAACCCCCACCACACCAACACACCCCCACCACAACACACAAACACACCCACCCAACAAACCCACACCCCCCAAACCGACAACCCCCCGCCACCCCCACAACCCCCCCACCCCCAAACAACCACCCCCCAACCCCCACAACACCAACCCCACCCCACACCACCCAAACCCCACCACCCACAACAAAACGCAAACCACCACACCCCCCAACCACCAACAACCCCCACCACCACACCAAAACCCCACACCCAACCCAACAACCACCCACACCCCAACCACAAACGAACAATACACCACCGCCCCCAACCCCACCACCACCCCAACGCCACACCCCCAACGCAAACAAACAAACACCAACAACATCAACCACCAACCCCCCCCAACACCAACCACCACGACAACCCCAACACGCCCAACCCACCCCACACAACACCCATCCCCCCCCCACCCACACCAGCCCCAAAACAACAACACCCCGCCCCCCGCTCACCCCCCCCCCACCAACCCCCCACCCAAACCCCACCACCAACACCACCCCCCCCCACGCCCCCACAACCAAAACCCAACACCACCACCCCCCAACGCACCACCCCCACCCACCACCCCCCCCCCCACCCACCCCCCACACCCACACCGCCCCCCCACACCACCCAGCGCCCCCCCCCCCCCATACAACCCAAGCAACCCCACCCGCCCCCAACCCCACCACCCCACCCACCGACCCCCCCCCCACAACCCGACAGACCACCCCCCCCACCCCCCAACAAAACCACCAACCACCCCCAACCCCCCCCCCCCGACCCCCCCCCCACCCCACACCCCCCCACGCAGCCCCCCTCCCCCCACCCCCCACCCAACCACCCCCCAACCACCCCCGCCGCGCCAACCACGCACCCCCACACCCCCCAAAACCGCCCCCCACCCCACCCACCCCCCCCCAACCCCCCCCACACCCCCCCACCACAAAAACACCCCAACCCCCCCACCACCCCCACCCCCCCCCACCACCCCCCCCCACCCACACCGCACAAACCGCCCCCCAACCCCCCCCCCCCACCCCCACACCCCCCCCAACCCCCCACACAACCCCACCCCCCCCCCCCCCCCCCCACCCACCAACCCCCAACCCCCCAACCCCAACCCACACCCCCCACGCCAACACCCACAACCACCCACTACCCCCGACTCCACCCCACCCCCCCCCAACCACCCCCCCCCCCACCCCAAGCCCCACCCCCCCCAAAAACCCACCAACCCCCACCCACCCCCCCCACCCCCCCCCCCCCCACCCCCCCCCCACCCCCCCCAAACCCACCCCCCACCCACCCCCACCCAACCCCCCCCACTACCCCCCCACACCCCACCGCCCCCACCACACCACGACCCACCCCCCCCCCCAAGCACCCCCCCCCCCACCCGCACCCCACCCCACCCCACCCCCACCACCCCACGCCCCCACCCCCCCAACCCACACCCCTCTGTTCTCCCCTTTTTTTTTCTTATTTGTTTTTCTTTTCCATATAGAGGTGGTTCTTACAGCTACCCCCCGCGAGGTACTGCTCCGCCGCCAAAAGGGGGGGCAAGCCCCCCCCCGAGGAGATGGGTCCTCGGTAAGTTAGACGAGGACCGTCTCATGGCGGCGGCCGCCGTTGAGACCTGGGTCAAACCGGCAGGTCCGATCGACCCAGAGTCGGAGGCTATAAAGATCGGGGACATGGCCGCTCGCATTTGTGACGCGGCCATGCCCCGATCTAAGCCTGCCCCCCGCCGGGCAGCCTATTGGTGGAGTGAGGAGATAGCGGGCCTCAGAAGAACGTCAACTGGGGCCCGCCGTATCCTCCTCCGTGCCCGGCGGGCGGCAAATGGGGATAGACAAGATCCCCGGGTTGCAGCGGCGCGCAGCGCGTATCTTGTCGCGCAGTACGCGTTGCGGGCAGCTGTTTGCAAGGCCAAGGCCATGGGAGGAGCTCATTGCTGAGCTTGACCGGGACCCATGGGGGCGCCCCTATAAAATTGTACTAAACCGGATGAGACCGGCGGCGCCCCCTATAACTGGGTCTTTGGACCCCGTCTTTCTGGACAAGGTGGTGGCGGCCCTCTTTCCATCAAGAGCGGTAAATCTCCCTCCGAGGGGGGATCCTCCCCCATGGAACGAGGATCTGGAGATCTCGGAGGGGGAGCTCTTGAGAGCCGCCAAGAGGTTAGGGGGCGCGAGGAAGGCCTCCGGCCCAGACGGGGTCCCCGGTCGGGTTTGGGCCCTGGCCATTGGCCACGTAGGTGCCCGACTGAGACAGCCTTTCAACGCTTGTCTCAGGTCGGGCACTTTCCCCTCGGAGTGGAAGAGGGCCAAGTTGGTCCTCCTCCATAAAATAGTATGATTTCCTCATAAACGAAACTTTATGAGCAAAATAAAATGATGACAAAGCAATGTGCAAGTTCCTAATCCACTACATTTATTTCCTTAAATGTTTTTTTAGGTAAATTAAAGCAAATTAGAAACTTAAAGAGCAGCAATCTGTAATGATGAGAAAGCAATATTCAAGTTTTTGCATTTGTACACTTTTTAAATTAAACTTGAAGATTACTGTCATATATATTTATATTTAATAATTTGACAAGTACTTAATTAAAAATACCTTAAATCTTTCAATTAAAACACAGTTTTCATTGCATATTCATACAACTTACGTGAAGACTTTTTATTAAGTACTTATCAAAATATGAATATGTACACACTCACACGCACATGTACACGCACACGCACATGCACTTGCAACATGCACATGCACATGCACACATACACAACTTTCCCTGTCATGAATCAAATGATATAAACAAGTAATAATGCTTGTTTATTACTTGTTTATAAACTAACCTTTTCTCTCGAATTTCTTCCTCTCTCTTCTTCTCTCTTTCCTTTTCTCTCTGCTTCTCTCTCTCTTTTCGTTCTTCCTCCTTTTGTTCTTTCTTCTTCCTTCTCTCTTCTTCTTCCTGCTTCCTCTCTTCGCTTCTTCCTTTACTCATTTTTCTTTCCACGGAAAGGACAAGGGGCAACCTCCCCTCACTCAAGTTTGGGGGAAGCCCGCGTTCAGGTGGGGTTCCATATGAAGTACTTGGGCCTCACCCTGGAGGGGCTTTGGGGATTCAAAGAACACTTCGAACAAGTAATCCCCAGAGCTGACAGGATGGCGACCGCGCTAGGTCGCCTCCTGCCAAACATGGATGGTCCGAACTATAAAGTAAGAAGATTATATGTGAACGTGGTGCAATCGGTGCTCCTATATGGGGCACCGATTTGGGCCCCGTCCGTGATGGCCAGCCGCAAAATCGTCGCGAAACTTAACCGCGTCCAACGGCGGCTGGCCATCCGGGAAATCAGGGCCTATTGCACCACGTCACACGTGGCGGCGACGGCCCTCGCGGGGCTCCCCCCGATCGAACTCCTGCCGACCTCGTACGCCAAGGTTTATCGGCGTACGAGGGACCCGGGAGGTAGGGGGAGCGCCCGATTACCGGGGGCCGTCAGCCAAATAAAAAAGGACGCCCGCCGTCGCGCCGTGGAGACTTGGCAAGTCTCCATCCGCGGTGCAAAGGCGGGCGTATGGACCATCCATGCCGTCCAGCCCTGCTTGCCGGAGTGGGCGAGCAGGTGTGGACGCGGGCTAACATTCCGTCTGACACAGGTGCTCACCGGGCACGGCTGCTTCGGTGAGTACCTGTGCAGAATAGGCCGGGAGCGCACGGCGAGATGCCACCACTGCGCGGCCGGCAGGGACTCGGCGCTTCACACCCTTGTGGAATGTCCAGCTTGGACAGAAGAGCGCCGAGCCCTGACCGAGTGTGTGGGCATCGATCTCTCCCTCCCTGCCCTTATTAGGAGCATGCTGGAGGAAGAGACTAAATGGAGAGCAGTAGCTTCCTTCTGTGACAAGGTTATGTCACAGAAGGAGGCAGCCGAGAAGATTAGAAGGGGGGAGGTTCGTCTTCTCCCCCTCCTCAGGTGATGAGGACGACAGTGACGGCGGCGGGGGTCCCTCCACTCCAGTTACACGGGTGTTTAGGAACACCCCCCGCCGCCGTCTAGCCCACTTACGGGCTTAAGTTAATGGGGCCCCCTGAGACCCGGCAGCGATTACGCTGCACGCAACCTCAGGAGGCCCCAACGGGGAGAGAGACTTACCTCTCTCCCCTTATCTCGCAGAGTAGATGCTGGGGGGCACCTCCCCTCCAGCGGGGAGGCCGGTTGGGAGTGGGGACTCCCACCGGCCTCAGTCCCCCCCAACATTACACGGGGAGGACGGGGAAGGTCGAGGTGACCCGACCTTCCCCCAGAAAGCTGGAGGTCCCGGGACGGGTGTTATTCAGGGGGAGGCTTTGATTAGACTCCTCCTGCCCCGTCCTGGGAAGAGACCGATATCGGTCGCACCCTGGGGGGAGTGGGATGAAATGCCTCTGGCGATGCCCCACTCCCCCCTCCATGGGTAAGGAATGGTCACCGGCGGGAGTTTTAGTGGGTATACCTGGGACTTCTTCCCAGGGAGTCCCACATAACCCGCGGGCCCTTTTCCCCAGGGGCCTGGGGGTATCCATAAAAGATTTCTCCCGCCTTACCAAAAAAAGGGGGAGCAATCCCCCCTCCCCATGGAGGTGGGTGGAGACAGGGGGGAGAAATCCCCCCTCTCCCCATAGAGGTAGATGGGAGTGAGGGGGAGCGATCCTCCCTCCTCGTAGAAGTGGGGAGAGATCCCCCTCTCCCCCATGAATGTGGTAAGGGGGAGGGGGAGGGGGTAGTGCTCCCTCTCCCCCATGTGGCCGAGAAGGACAGGAAGGGTGGGGATGTTTCCCCTTCCCCCCTATGGTTAAAGGGGACATACGGGTGACTCCCCTGTGGGGAGGATCACCTTTTCCGTCTCTGCGTCTCCGGGGACGGGCGGGGGGCGGCGGTTGGAGATGAGAAACTTTCTGGCTTCCTCCCCGTCGTCAGTCTCCGGAGGCTGGGTGAAGGAGAGGTGGGGGCGGCTGCCCTAACAGGCGACGCCCCCCGAGCGGGTTCGAGAAGGCCGGCCAAGGAGAAGGTGGAGGCGGCGGCCGTAGCGGCTGTAGTGGACGCCGTCCCCCCTGCCGGCAAGGTCAGGAAAGGGGTGTCCAAGGGGGGAACGGTGGTTCCCTCCAGAATAGCGAACCAGGAGGAGGAGTCTTCGGGGGAGGGCGATGGGTCGGGAGCATCGGGACCAGTTTCCCTTGTTCTACGCCACCGCCCTCCTATGAAGCCCTCCTCCTGGGACAAGGTAATCACGGCCCTGGAGCACGGGACCGTCCCCCCACACCACGAAACGTTGTGGGGGAAGGTGGTCGGCATGGTCCGGCAGAAGGACCCTCGTATTGCAGAGGGCCTCTGTATGACCACGGGGGGGGACCGAGGGATCTCGTTCCTGGCAAAGGTCCTCCCCCAAGGTGCGACGAGCCTCGACCTAATTGGGGTGCCATCGTTAAACTGGCAACGGAGAACCCTGGTTGGGAACTCCGTTGCCACGTGACGGAACCCCTGGGTTGGGGCTCGCAAAAGTCGGTAGCGGTAAAGTCGGGGGGGATAAAAGCCCCGGAGGCGTCTCCACTCCCCGACTGCCGATTAGAAGCGAATCGCTTCTTCGCGGCCGGGCTCGATAACGGGTGGGAGGATATTTTCTCCTCCCCCGCCGTTGGCCCATCTAAGGCCGCGAAGAAGCGGGCAAAGAAGAGGTGACTGGGGGCGGGGGCCCCCAGCCACCTCTTGCCCCAATAACATCCGGGGGCGGCCCCCCTCCTAACATCTGGGGGGGCGGAGGAAGGTCGGTGGTGACCGGGCCTTCCCCGAGATTGGTAACTCATGAGGAGGGAGTGTTTTGTCACTCCCTCCCCCAGGATAGAGGCCGACTTACGGCCACGCCTGAGAGGGAGCTGGAAGAATACCTCTGGTGATGCTCAGCTCCCCCTCACTATAGGCTAAGGAAGGTCACCCGGTGGAGTTTTAGCGGGTATGCCGGCAAGTTCTGCCTTGTCGGTGATCCCGCATAACTCGTAGGGGTTCCCCCGGACCTTTCGGGTATCCATAAAGGATTTCTCCATCGTCAACAAAAAAAAGGGGGGTTTTAGTGGCCCCTCCGTTGTGCGCCACCTTGCCGTGGTGGAGGAGCTCCCCTGGAAGAAATCCCAGGGATCTAAGAGCGCACACATGGAAGGAAAACCATGTTAAAAAACCCGGGCAGGTCGGGCTCGTGAAAGGGGTTATCCCAACCGACCTAGGAGTGGAGTCTCCGATATAACCTCCCGTGGAAGACAACCACGTAAAAAAATTACGGTTTATGGTAATAATGGTTAATACGGAGACAATCTTACCGCCCCAGGGGTCCCGGAGCCCCAGGGGCCGGCGCAGGGGGGGTAGGGTCCCGGCCCTCCCTGTGTCGTCATCGGCCGACGGGCGGTGTGGGGCGTGCGCCGCAGGCGCCCCACACTACAGAGCGACTGCGAGGAGCGGTGAGGCACTCCGGACCTTAGTCCAGAGTGCTCTTGAAGGGCTTCTCCTCCTCTTGGAGGAGGGGAGGCCGTGGACGAGGTGCACGTGCTCAGGGGGGTCTGCCCCCCTGAGTGGTAAGGGAGGCGTAGGGCTTCAGACCTGTTCTGGGTCCTACGCCTCGGCGGTTAGAGGAGGTGGGGGGAGGTCTGCGTCCTATAGGACGACTGGGACGCAGACTTCCCCGGAGGTTGGTGCCCCCCCCCAGGTGCTACAAATGCCTGGGGAGGGGGCACATTAGAAAAAATTGTCCCTCCGCCGTTGACCGCAGCGGGGCTTGTCTCCGTTGCGGGGTGAAGGGACACTTGGTGGGGCAGTGCGTGGCTAAGGCCGCGCACTGTCCCATGTGTGAGGAGGCCGGGCACGTGGCGTCCCACCGCATTGGTGGGCCCACGTGCCCAGTGGTTCCCCCCCGAAAGGGGGGAGGAAGAAGAGGACGAGAAGGAGTAAAGGAGGGGGGGTTTTTCCCCCTCCTCAGGTACCTGGGGAGAAGTTTTTGCCCTTGGCAGGGGTGCCTCCTCCCCAGGAGGAGGTGATGGAAGTGGATCTTCCTTCTGGGGCATCCACCTCAGTGGGGCCACTCAAGGCCCGTATGGAGGTTGAAGAATCTGGGGGGGGGTGAGGGTTTTGTCCCTCCCCCCCGGATCCTACAACCGCCTCCACTCCTTTGGTGGAGGCGGACATGATGGATTCTGAGGACCCGAAGCTGTCCTTCCTTCTCCCGGCGGTCAGCCTAGATAAGCTACCTGCGGGGGGGGACGGGCGGTGGAGGGTTCCGCCAACAGAGCCCCCCTGACCCTGGAGGATGGGGTCAGGGGGAAGGAAGACGGAGGAATATCTGGGGAGGAAATTGAGGTCCCCCTCAAGGCTTTGGTTTACATAAAGTTTCCGCTGGGGAAGAAACCGCTCTTCCTCAGGGTAAACCTTTCGGAGGCGCGAAGGGTCCCTCTCTCCCCCCTTGTGCATAGGCTTGCACGGGAATGGGGGGAGAGGGCGATGGCTGACATTCGCGGGATGGTAGAGAAGGTGCTGACGGAGGATCTCCCCTCTCCTGTTAGCCGCAATAATTTAGATAGTGCCTTGGATAGGGTAATGGAGTTGGTAGCCACCCGGTACTTCTCGACCTCTTCCGAGGGTGTCGAGGTGCCGGGGGCACCCCTCCCCTACCACAGCATTAAGTCGTTCTCCCGCGGCTGGGCCTCTTGGCGGAGGGAGGAAGGAGGTTCCTTCTCCCTCCGTCGTTCCTCCTAAGGCCGCGGGAGGGGGAAAGAAGAAAAAGAAGAGGTGACTGGAGGCGGGGGCCTCCAGCCACCTCTTGCCCCATTTCCACCCGGGGGCGGCCCCCCCTCTTAACAACTGGGGGGGCGGGGGAAGGTTGCGGTGACCCAACCTTCCCCGGAGTTTGGCAGTTAATCTGGGGGGGAGTATTTGCTCCCCCCCAGGATAGAGGCCGATCACGGCCACGCCTGAGGGGGAGCTGGAAGAATACCTCTGGTGATGCCCAGCTCCCCCTCACTATAGGCTAAGGAAGGTCACCCTCAGGGGTTTTAGTGGGTATGCCGGAAGGGAGATTCATTCTCCCTTCCGGAGAATCCCACATAACCCTGGGGACTCCCCCGGGTCCCCAGGGTACTTATAAAAAGTTTCCCCTGAGTCAACAAAAAAAAAAGAACGGGTTGCGCGTCTGTAAGCTTCCAGCATCCAGTTACGGCGGCGCGGACTCAAAGTTGGAGGCACCGTACGTGACACACACCACAAAATAATTTATCAAATTAATAAGGAATATATTAGTTATAATAATTAATATATAGTTGAAATAGTAATGCATAATCTTGATGTTAATTTATCATTATTAATTAGTTGATAACGAATTATACAGGGTGTCCCATGTAACCTGACAAATCGAAATAACTAAAAAAATACGCATTGGACGACATAATATCTAAAATAAAAGTTGTTCCTGTCGAAGAGCGTCGTCGAATGATACCAAAATTGACCCTGCCCCCGCTCCCCTGGGGGTAGGGTGGGGGGCAACTTTTAAATCTCAAACGGGAACCCCCATTTTTTATTGCAGATTCGGATTCTCCATAAAAAAATAAGTAAGTTTTATTCGAAACATTTTTTTGGATTCGTGACAGATGGCGCTGTAAACGATGAAATAGAAAGATAGTGGGGGTAACGAAAGATTGAGACTGGGCATTGGATAACAATTTTTAAGAAAATTTTAGTAATTTTTATAACAATTTTTGAGGAAAGTACCTAACGAATCAAACTCCTCTCGCCTCTCACCTTCGGGGTGCTTGTTTTCGGTGAGTCCCCTCGCCTCTCACCTTCGGGGTACTTGTTTTCGGTGAGTCCCCTTGCCTCTCACCTTCGGGGTGCTTGTTTTCGGTGAGTCCCCTCGCCTCTCACCTTCGGGGTACTTGTTTTCGGTGAGTCCCCTCGCCTCTCACTTTTGGGGTGCTTGTTTTCGGTGAGTCCCCTCGCCTCTCACCTTCGGGGTACTTGTTTTCGAGGCAAGAGGACTCACCAAAAACAAGCACCCCGAAGGTGAGAGGCAAGGGGACTCACCGAAAACAAGTACCCCGAAGGTGAGAGGCGAGGGGACTCACCGAAAACAAGCACCCCGAAGGTGAGAGGCGAGAGGAGTTTGATTCGTTAGGTACTTTCCTCAAAAATTGTTATAAAAATTACTAAAATTTTCTTAAAAATTGTTATCCAATGCCCAGTCTCAATCTTTCGTTACCCCCACTATCTTTCTATTTCATCGTTTACAGCGCCATCTGTCACGAATCAAAAAAAATGTTTCGAATAAAACTTACTTATTTTTTTATGGAGAATCCGAATCTGCAATAAAAAATGGGGGTTCCCGTTTGAGATTTAAAAGTTGCCCCCCACCCTACCCCCAGGGGAGCGGGGGCAGGGTCAATTTTGGTATCATTCGACGACGCTCTTCGACAGGAACAACTTTTATTTTGGATATTATGTCGTCCAATGCGTATTTTTTTAGTTATTTCGATTTGTCAGGTTACATGGGACACCCTGTATATGAAAGACAAGCACGCGCCTCTTTAATAGTGAGAAAAGAAGTATAGAAATTAAAAGTATGAAAAGATAGCAAGAATATAATATAGTAACAAAACAAGTGTAGTAACAATAGGATATAGTCATATATATAAATTAATTAGAAATTGTCCCAAGTTTTATTGTAATTATTAAAATATTATTCACATACTGATCAGATAATATACATCTGTATGTGTACATATATATATACACTATACACATTCAAGTGAGCATTGTAATAGGAAGATATACATATATATACAGGGTGACCCATTTTAACTTAGGCAGCCAAATAACTCGAAAAATAAGCACACTACGAAAAAATGTTTAGAATCAAAATTTCGTCATTTCGAGGGGGACGTACAATGACGTTAAAATCAGCCCCCCCACCCCTCCCCCTGGGCGGTGAGGGGGGGCAAGTTTGAAATCTTAAATGGGAACCCCTATTTTTTATTGCATATTCGGAATCTTTGGCTAAAAACACATACAATTTGTCTGAAACATTTTTCTCGATTCATGATAGATGGCGCTGTAATCGACGAAATTCAATTTCTTCGATTTCTCTTACTGAGAACCCATGCTTACGATTCTGCAATAAATTAACAATAAAAATACTACGTTTTCATTGTTAATACTCGAAATTAGTCTTAAAACAAACTTCTCATTATTTTTTATTACTCATTAATTACTTCTCAAGAAACTGCTTTTAGCGTAACCCAGGAACAACGACGTGGACGTAGCAGTTTTCTGTTCCCTTCGGGGTGCTTGATTAACGTGAGTCCCCTCGCCTCTCACAATTCGGGGTGCTTGAACGTGTGGTAACCCAGCCAGTGAAGGCAAGGTCGTGTGGTGACCCAACTAGTTAAGGCAAGGTCAAGTAGTGACCCAACCAGTGAAGGCAAGGTCGTGTGGTGACCCAACTAGTTAAGGCAAGGTCAAGTAATGACCCAGCCAGTGAAGGCAAGGTCGTGTGGTGACCCAACCAGTTAAGGCAAGATTGCATTGTTATCAGCTCTCTCCACATGGAGGAGATGCTCAAAGTGTGCACCATTATTTTCTAAGGATAACAGTAATCGACAGCGAAAGTTACGTTGTACATTTTCTAGCATTAAAGGAGTTATAGCTTCACAAGCTCTTCTTATTCTTTCCATCATATTCAATCTTGTCCTTGGAGCTTCACTATACACTGCATCTTTAACGTATCCCCATAAAAAGAAATCAAGGGGGTTCAAATCCGGTGATCTCGGAGGCCACAGAACTGGTCCACCCCGCCCTATCCACCGATTTGGGAACCTTTGATTCAAAAACATCCGTACAATACGAGCATAATGAGCAGGAGCACCATCTTGTTGATACCATAAATTTAGTCTAACTGCAAGGGGAACATTCTCTAGGTATGCTGGCAAATCATTTTCGAGGAATTCTAAATACATTGGACTATTAATTGGACGTTCAAAAAAATGAGGTCCAATGACTTGGCCATTGCAAATGCCTACCCATACATATAAACTCCAACGATGTTGATTAAGCACCTCACGATACCAATGTGGATTTTCTGGTGACCAATAGTGGCAATTATGCCTATTGAGACTACCATTGCTGATGAATGTTGCTTCATCACTGAAACAAACATTACTAAAAAAATCTGGATTCTGATCTAACATCTCAAGAGCCCATCTACAAAATTGTACTCTGAGTACGCAGTCGGCCTCACTTAATTCCTGTACCAGAGTAATATGATACGGATGGTAATTGACTGATCGTAACAATCTATGTGCCGTAGTTTGAGGGATTCCCAGTTCTCGTTCTATTTGACGGGTACTAATATGGGGATTTTGATGAACCATAGCCAAAACTGCGAGCAATCTAGGGTCATTATTATTATGAAGTCTATTCCTTCGCCTTTCGCGATGAAGTGGATTATTACGAGATCTCCTTTCAATGTTTATAATTTGTTGATCAGTAGGATGGCGGCGATTTGGGAATCGCTCCGCATAAGTACGGGCAGTAAGTCTGTAATTTCTACCACATTCACCAAAGGTTATAAGAATATCGACTACTTCTGTAGGCGTATAATTTGCCATTTTACCAGAATTTTATCAGAGTACAAATGTTAAAAAAATACATAAACACTTGTGACTTTGGCACTAAATGGACAAAATTTTGGAGGAATACTTAGAGGAACTCCATCAGATGGAAAGTCCAAAATGTCTCGGTACTTCGGACCATTCAAGTTGCCTAAAGGGCAGGTTACGCTAAAAGCAGTTTCTTGAGAAGTAATTAATGAGTAATAAAAAATAATGAGAAGTTTGTTTTAAGACTAATTTCGAGTATTAACAATGAAAACGTAGTATTTTTATTGTTAATTTATTGCAGAATCGTAAGCATGGGTTCTCAGTAAGAGAAATCGAAGAAATTGAATTTCGTCGATTACAGCGCCATCTATCATGAATCGAGAAAAATGTTTCAGACAAATTGTATGTGTTTTTAGCCAAAGATTCCGAATATGCAATAAAAAATAGGGGTTCCCATTTAAGATTTCAAACTTGCCCCCCCCTCACCGCCCAGGGGGAGGGGTGGGAGGCTGATTTTAACGTCATTGTACGTCCCCCTCGAAATGACGAAATTTTGATTCTAAACATTTTTTCGTAGTGTGCTTATTTTTCGAGTTATTTGGCTGCCTAAGTTAAAATGGGTCACCCTGTATATGTATACACAGATAACACAGGCCAACAAAATGAGGCCGACCTCCATACCCAGAAACCGGAGTATACTTTTCCGAAGGTTTTCGATGCGCTGAATCCAAATCTGGCCACAGAATTGTTCTGTCACGTCAAGATTTTGAGATATCCTAACCTAAAAGTGCAAAAAAGACCGTTTTTGCCCATTTTCAGTAAGTTTTTGTGGCGGAAGAAAATTTTTGTTCGCAATTTGGCAAAAACCATGTTAAAGTGCTATTCATCAGCTTTAAAATGCTTTTTTAGTCATTCCGATACGATTTTTTTTCATCGAGTTATGGAAGTTTTTGTCAAAGCACGATTATGATTTTCATACATGTAGTAAATGTGTAAATGTATGAAAATAAGTAACAAAATTTTGAGGTTACATATGCACGGCAGGTTTATTTTCACAAAAAAGTACACTCGGGTTCTTAAAGTACAGTTATGTAATTTTTTTTAATTTCAAAACTTTTTTTTCGAATTACGTAATTCTTCCTTCTTTATTTTCGTATTCTGTCAATATCAATACCAGTGTACTTGTTTGTGAAAATAAACCTGCCGTGCATATGTAACCTCAAAATTTTGTTACTTATTTTCATACATTTACACATTTACTACATGTATGAAAATCATAATCGTGCTTTGACAAAAACTTCCATAACTCGATGAAAAAAAATCGTATCGGAATGACTAAAAAAGCATTTTAAAGCTGATGAATAGCACTTTAACATGGTTTTTGCCAAATTGCGAACAAAAATTTTGTTCCGCCACAAAAAATTACTGAAAATCGGCAAAAACGGTGTTTTATGCACTTTTAGGTTAGGATATCTCAAAATCTTGACGTGATAGAACAATTCTGTGGCCAGATTTGGATTCAGCGCATCGAAAACCTTCGGAAAAGTATACTCCGGTTTATGGGTATAAATTTTGTTGGCCTGTGTAATAGATAATCGAGTGATATAAATGATTGACCAACTCTCTTAAGTATATTGATTTAGATGTAAATAGATAACAGAGTGATCCCATGCGTTAATTGTCTATCATTTTACTCAGTTACTGTGGATTTATAATAATGTTATTAATGACGCATTGGATAACTCTACATGTTGATTAGTCATTATCGCTAGCTCTAATTATTGTAATCAACCGACGACTTAGAATAAGTAATTGATCAACCACTCATTAGTTATAATGGTTTATATGTATATAACACACCAGAGTGATTCCATGCGTTAATTACTTATTAATACACTTAGACATTATTTTTCTTTATTCTTAAGTAGTGGTAATGCGTTGATGTTAAATAATTGGTTATTATTCGATACTATTCTTAGATTTACAGTAATGTTAACGAATTAAATTTAATGTTTAATAATAATAGTAATGCTTTAATAATACATGGAATAACTTTACATACTGCAATTAAGTAATACTGTTCACATTATCGAGTAATTACTGCTTAGTTCCTTTCAAATATTCACTTTCTATATATCTCAGACACTTACTCATGATCTTCATTTAATATACTTTTTTCTATGTTATAAGCGAATACATATGCGTATTTCAACCAGAATAATTAATCAATACACTTAAAAATTGTATTCTTATCATTAATAATGTACAAGGTGATTCCACACGTTAATCAGGTATTACTATTGGTTTGATATCTGCTTCATTGTAAGTCTATCATGGTTAACGACTGCGTGGAGTGACTTTATGTATTGATTAATTAATCCAAGCGTTAATAATTAAGTAGGATAAGGTGAATAATCAATCAAACATTGTATCTTCCGTTAAACTTTTATTTATTCAAATCTTATATACACTATTATTTCAAAACACGGAAGCGAGTTGATTGTTGACCGATCTTTCTTATATTCTTATTTATATTAGCATTTTTTCATTATAACCGAACATGATCCTGCGTATGGACAATGTCAAATTAATACACAGCCGGACAGCCGCTCCCTCCGGGTATATATACGGTGCTCAAGCCGTACTTGGCCGTTAGTTCATCTTTGATCTTCGATTCTAGTTCGTAATAGACATACATCAGTTAGCACTCGATATTCGATATTCGTTTTTGGAGACAGTTCACGGTTATTAAACGTTATAAATTTGGAGTATTATTCAGTATAAAAGTGTACAATTAAATTGTAAAGTCCGAATAAATCTTTTACTGTTATTTTTATTATTTCACATCGTCGTATTCTTTTCTTCATCCATCCCTAGGGCCATCTTCCACTTGGCGAGCCACTTCTTGACCATCACAGTGAATATTACATTATCACAATCTGTAAAACAGTGAAACGAACCACTTATCTTATGCGTTGTGCCAACATTTAGGATACTCTAATTAAATATTTTAATAAAATAACGATAGCAGCTTACCTGCCTTTACCTTTGGTAGCGCCTTCCGGACAGGGTATACCATCCTCTAGACTCTTCCAGAACGCTTCGAACGGGGCATTCTACATCCCTCGCAGGGCGCTTCAACAGGGCGACCTGCATCTCCCGTCGTGCGCTTCATCCGAGGCGCGCAATTAACCTGCCTCCGGCGTGCCTCTTTGTGGGCATTCCACACCTGTTACTTGCCATCGTAATTAACTCAGTTAGAGAAATATAAATATATATCTATATAATTATAATTAATATGGCAACGCACTACAGATCATGGGTCGTTCCCGCCGGTCTGGCGGAATCCGTCAACTGAGACGAGTACGACGCACCCTTTATTATATGCTGGAGCACGGTGTTCAAGCGTACGAGTTCCCGCAACCGGCGCATTCTACAGGCACCAAGCCCAGAATTGTCAAGATCGAAATCCCATCACCACCCCTAAGAATCAGATTAGTGGAGTTAATAACGTTGGACTAAATTGAATAAAATAATATAACAAGTGTTAATCCAAAATATTTATTTCCCAAACTCCAGTCCATTCTTCTCATATATCGCCACGCGCCGAGTGCCCAATCGCATTAACGCGCCCGATCGTTTCCGGTTACCGCTCGGCCACGACGATCAGCCGCATCCGCACTCCGTTCTAAAAGGGGGCAACCTCGGGACCGCGTGAGGCTCAACGAAACCGCGTTCCCACCAATCCGGAAGGACGTAACAAACGAGTGACAAACCGGTGGGATCGTATCGTCCCCGAGCAGGACGTAACAATGCAATAAATTGAGTAAGAGCAAGGTTGTAGGAGGTAGTTGCGGAAATTGTTAAAAAGTTTCTCAACACGGAGTATAGAATGTGTGAGAAACGAAAGTTATTAAAGTGTCTCTCAGCATGGAAGATAGAATATGCGAGAAACAAAAGTAGTTAGTTAAAGGTAAAGAAAGAAATCGTGAAGAAAATTGATGGAATTGACGGTTGTTAAAATTCAGTTGTAATAAGAGAAAGAAATAAAAATTGGGGAAGGAATTTGACGACCGTTAAACCAAACACAGAGGTTAAATATCTGCGGATACTAAACGTGTTGTCTGATTAGGAAAGTGTCAAGGAAATGTACTTGATAATTGAATAATGGTCGACGAATGTTAAAGTATTTCAAAGATAACGTATAAGTATCAATATTATAATAAGTACAGGTTGTGTTATAAAATATTATAAGTATCGACGATGAAAATAAGATTTATAAGTATTGCATCAGAATGTGACAGTTATTTTATAAGTATCGAGAAGTAACAGTTATAAGTACAGTTTATAAGTATTGAAATGTGACAGTTATTCTATAAGTGCAAGTAATAAGTGAGATTGATTTGAAGTTACGTTACGGGAGCTGAATTATTCTAAGTGTCTCCCACAGAAATTGAATATTTTATAAGTATTGCGCACAGAAATTTAATATTTTATAAGTTCACCCAGGCAAAGAGTAGCTCAACCTCTTTTCTTTTATAAGTACTCACGTGATTTATCTCGGAACTTCACCTATTACTTCACTGAACTTGAAGGTTAAGACAACTCTGAGACTAAGTGTCACATGGAAGTCTTACCTTTTAAACTGATGAAGAGCTGAAGAGGAACTGCTTATTACTGATCAAAAATCGGTGATGAACTACGCTCTGCATTGAAATTGCACGTCTTATATACTAGTAGCTTGTAGACCGCGGGGAGCGGAAATCTGTTCTCAGAATTGTACATCAAAGGGTTGCCGAAGCGAAATGGTTCGTATTACAAAGGATGCCGAAGCGAGACTGTTCCGAGAATTGTTATGACTTCGAATTTACAAAGAGATACCGCTCCTCGAGACTTCATCTATGATTCATGCATAATTCATCGGTGACTCATCGGTGACTCATCGGTGACTCATAATCTTAATGTAATATGATATAATTTCTTTTATATTTTATGCAATAACGGGGAAACGGTAAAAGATTTTAATTTACAATATTAAGACTTTTTAATCAGCAATTTTTGCTCTTTCATTAGAATATAGTTTCATTAAGAAATTATTATTTTTGGTTTCCGTGTTCTTGCATGACATCATCAACGGTATGATCTCATCGACGTTTCACATTGCCATATATGGGCATCGTCGAGGCTTCGTAGCACATTACCATATATGGGCACGTTTGAAGAACGAATGTCCATATAAGGATATTGAAGTTTAATTTGCAATAGCAAAAGAACGCTTGGATATTCTGAAATGCATTATTTGAATTAATTATTTAACTGTTTCTCTTCTTTTCAATGATTATACTTTGAAATTGAAATTATGAATTACTCGTTCTTGTACTGATTGCATTACGTCATCGACGTTTAATATTTTATATATGAATTCGTTTAATACTTCTTAACTTTAAATTGCAATAGCAGAAGAACGATTACGTATTTTGTGAAACGTTATTAAATTATTTCTTTAATAATTTATCCTGTTTTTAATGATTATACTTAATGGTAAAAATTATTGATTATTCGTTCTCATTATTTATTTCTTCTTGCATTACGTCATCGACGCATAATAAGACGCTTAATATTATATGTGCGAATACATTTAATAACGCTAAACTTTAAAATTTGATAGCAAGAGAACAGTTGCTTGTTTCCAGAAATGTTATTAACATTATTTCTTTAGTAGATTTTCCTTTATTCATTGATTATTTTAAATAGTGAAAATTTTAAATATTTGTTCTCGTGCTTTCGTTATTACGTCATCGACGTCTTATAATACTCTTAATATTCTGTGCGTGAAATCGTTTTATAACGCTTTAACTTTAGAATGCAATAACAATTGAACGGCTTTTTATTTTAAAGAACTTCATTAGAATTATTTATTCAGAAAAATTTCCTCTTTCATTTGATTATAATTGTTAGTGAAAATTATTATTTATTTGTTCTAATTGTTTTTGCATGATGTCACCGTCTGGGAATTTCTGGCAAGAGCAAGAGAATAAAAGATTTATTATTTGAATTAATTCTTTTATGAAACTTCGTTAAATTATTAAATTATTAGATTATTGAAAGTATTCTCGTGCTTCTGCTTGTTAACTTAATAATATGAATATAATATAATTAATATAAGCGAAGAAGTTTGAAGTATAAGCATTGACGTTCTTAATACGTTTAATTATTTTATACTGATAAAGTTTAATAACGCTTGAATTAAAATTGTAATAACAGGAGAACGGTTGCGTATTTTAAAAAACGCAATTAAGATTATTTTCTCTGTGAATTTTACTTTTTTCATTGATTAAGCTAAATAATGCAAATTATTAATTAATTGTTTTCATGTTTTATATTACAATCTTAATATGAGTGCGAGCGAGAGAGAGTAATAGCGTTTAATATATAATATACGGGTGCGAGTGAGAAAGTAATACCGGGCCATAATATGTGGCATATATTAACTGTGTGTTAGAGTGAGATGAGAATACGGTCCTTATGAATAATGCGACGACTGACCTCTTTCCATACGTTGGGGAAGCGCCCGGACTCTAGGCATGTACTAAATAGCCGCCGGACGTCTTCCCCAAGAACCTCCGTTGCCTTGGCCAGGACCTTGGCTGGGATGCCGTCCGGTCCTGGGGCAGTGTTCCTGGACCGGAGCTTCTTCATTTCCCAGCCGAGCTCAGCCGCCGACACCTCCAGGTCTCCGCTCCATGGAATGTCGACGTGTGCCGGCGGCTGACCCAGTTCTCCTACTCGGGCATCGTCCGATGGGAATAGGGTATTAATCACCCGCCCAAGGAACTGGGGTTGGAGAACCTCTGTGGTTGGGGGGCCGCCCTATGCCAGTTTCTTCCTGACAATTTTGTATGGGTGGCCCCACGGATCCTTGTCGATGCTCTCCAACAACTCGTCCCAGGCTCTGACCTTGGCCCGCCTGATGGCCTGGCGGAGGGAGAACCTCTTCGCCTTGAGGTCCTCCCTCAGTGTCTCGGCCCGTGCTGGGTCGGCCGCTGCCGAGCCTACTCCCCTTCTGCGGCGGCACCTGGCAAGCCTCCTCCAGGCCGCGTTGCATTCGGCTCGCAACGCGGCCAACTCTGGAAACCACCAGTATGCCGCCTTCTTGTGGGTAGGAGCGGGTCTGCTTCGGGGCATGGCTGTGTCACATATTTCTGTGAGGGCCTCCCGGAGCTGCATCGCCCCCTCGTCTGCTGTGAGTGGCTCGGCCATCACGCCCGACCAGGCCTTGACCAAGGCGGCAAGGAGATCCACGTCGATCTTACTTCTGATCCAACGGGGGGGGGAGGGCATTCTGTCCCCCGGCCCGAAGAGCCAGCTTTTGTCGGCCCATGGAGGGGTCGGAGACGTCGAACCCTATGTATCTATGGTCCGAAAGCGTCTCCTCCCCCTCCAGGATGCCATCTCTGTACAGTGCGCGCGGCAGCGAGGTTCCCCAAAGTAACGTCAATGACGGAGGCCCCGTTATGCCGCACGCACGTAAAACTGCGACCCTGGTTGAGTATGACCAGATCCAAGCAACCCAGCCACTCAACCAGGATCACCCTTCTCGCGTTCGTCACCGGGGACCCCCACGCATCCGATTTTGCGTTCAGGTCCCCGGCGATAATGATCGGGCGCCGGGTGAATGGCCTTAGGCAGTGGTCCAATTCCCCCAACAGCCTTTCGAGCTCTGGGAGGCCGACGTTGGGCGAGCAGTAGACGCCCGCCACAACCGTCTCCCCCCAGAGCGCGATGACGAATCCCTCCTCCTTCCCTAGAAAAAAGAAGGGAAGGGAATTATTCCTTTCCGAGTTGAATATCGCTACCGAGCCCAGCTCATCCCCATGCCAGTTTGATCTGGCGGGGACGAGGTATGGCTCGGCAGCGATTACCAGATCGATTGACCACTCCAGCGCGTTTTGACAGCACAGGTCCTGTGCCGCGCTGCAGTGGTTCAGGTTCGCCTGGAGGAGGTGTCTGGGCATTATGAAGCGATGTCCATTGCCTCCTCCAGGCTCAGCTTCTCAATGGGGGGGGGGGGTGTTAATGTACCCCTCTCACCAGTGGAAGGGGAGGGTTGGGCTAAAACCGCTTTTGTCCCCTTTCCTTCCTTTGCTTTCTCACCCGTTTTGGCGGGAGGCTTCCTCGCCGTTTCAGGGGGTTTGGTCGCTCGAGGGTTAACACTCTTCCCTCTTTTTGCCAAAGGGCATGCTGCACCCCCCATCCTGTGCACGGCCCTGAGCCCTTTGTCCGAGCACAGGAGGCACAGCGGGGGCGCGGGGGTCTTTACTGGTGGCTACCTCCACCGCTACCCTTTTTTTTTTTTGGTAACGATGGAGAAATCTTTTATAGATACCCGAGGGGTTCGGGGGAACCCCTCGGGTTATGCGGGACTCTCCGGCAAGTAAACTTGCCGGCCTACCCGCTAAAACTCCACCGGGTGACCTTTCCTTAGCCATAATGAGGGGGAGCCGGGCATCACCAGAGGTATTCATCACAGCTCCCCCTCAGGCGTGGCCGTGACTGGCCCCTATCCTGGGAGAGGGAGTGGCGACACTCCCTCCCCGAAAATTACCGTTTCACCGGGGAAGGCCGGGTCACCACCGACCTTCCCCCGCCCCCCCAGATGTTAGGAGGGGGGGCCGCCCCCGGGTGGTGTTAGGGCTAGGGACGGCTAGGGGCCACCGCCTTCAGTCGCCCCTTCTTTTTCTTCTTTTTGCCCCCACCGGCCCACTATAGGCTAAGGAAGGTCACCGGTTTATAAAAAAAAAAAAGATCTACGCTATCGGGCCCTTGGGGGAGGACAGTGGCATCAAAATTGATGCCAGTGTCCCCCCACTTGGTCTCGCGGAGACCCTCAGCAACGCGGGGGTCTCCGCGTTTGACCTCCTCTACGACCGCACCCCAAATCACCTTGTGGTGCGGGGGGACGACTCCGAGCTCAGTGGCCGTAATCACATCCTCCCAGGACCTAACAATTCTGTAATTGGGGCGGTGGAGTAGGGAAAAGGAGACTGGTCTCCCACCCCTTACCCCCACCTCCCCCCCAGATGATGGTCCCGGGAGTGCCGGAGCCACCCCCGCCTCCGTCTTGAGGGGGAGAATGACCCCCCCTTTTTCTCTCCACTTTGGGGAGAACCTTAGTTCTCCCCTTGAGTTGACCTTTCTTGGCCACCTTGGTGGCCAGGGGGGCGTCGCCTCCCCTCCGTTGAGCGCCACCTTGTCGTAGTGGAGGGGCTCCCCCGGAAATCTCCGGGGGTCTAAGAGCGCACACATGGAAGGAAAACCATGTTAAAAAACCCGGGTAGGCCGGACTCGTGAGGTGGGCGATACCAGCCGGCCTAGGAGTGAGGGCTCCGAAATAACCCCCCGTGGAAGACAACCACGATAAAAAATTACATTATATGGACTAATGGTTAATAATGATTTTAACGTACCGCCCCAGAGGTCCCGGAGCCTCAGGGGCCGGCGCAGGGGGGATTCAGGTTTGGTCCCCCCTGTGTCGTCATCGAGCGACAAACCGCAGGGGGTGCGACGCGGGCCCTCTGCATAAGGAGGCTACCGCGGGCGGGGCTCTCTGGGCTTTGGCCCGGAGGGCTCTGCTTGAGCTCCTCCGCCTTTTTGAGGAGGAGGAGCGGAGGAGTTGCGCGTGCTCGGGGGGGCTTGCCCCTCCGGGCCGCACGGGGTGTGAGGGTATGTCCCGGGCGACCGGGACATATGCCTCGGTGGTGAGGAGGGGGGGTAGGTCTGCGTGTCCCACACGGACGATGGGAACCCAGACCCCCCCGGCTACGACGGTCTCCTCGTCCAGATGCTTTAGGTGTCTGGCGAGGGGACACACTAGAAGGTGGTGTCCTTCCACCGTCGACCGGGGCACTTGTTGCCTCCGGTGCGGGGTGGAAGGGCACCACGTTGGGGCGTGTGCGGCGAAAGCCTCACACTGCCCCATGTGTTTGGAGGCGGGGCACGCTGCCTCTCACCGGATTAGTGGGGGCGCGTGCCCCGAGGTCCCTCCTCTTAAAATAGGAGGAAGAAGGAGGAGAAGGAGAAACAAGGGAGAGAGTGTTGCACCCCCTACTGTGGTACCTGGGGAGGTGCCCTCGCCAGTCGAGGTGTCTCCTCCCCAGGTGGAGGTTCCGATGGAGGTCGTCCCCGTAGAGGGTTCGTGTGCCAGCTCGGGGGCGGCCTCCGTGGGGTCTACCTCCATGGGGCCCCCATCTGGGGTTCCCATGGAGGTGGAGGAGGACGGGGGGGAGGTTTTGTTTTCTCCCCTCCCGGTTATGGAGGTGCCGGCTGCGGCTGGGGGGTCCTCATTTGAGAGGCTTCCTGAAGCCGCGGTTTCTTCTTGTGAGGTGGCAGGCCTCTTGGAGGTTGTTGGGACGGGGGGGGAAATATCTCCCCTTCACCCCGGACGGTGGGAGCCCCCATGGAGGAGTCTCCTTCGACCGTGGGGGTCCTCACCCACTCTGGGGGGGCGGAGGTTGTCGGGGAGGAGACGGGAGATGTTAAATTATCCCGCCTCCTCCCTGTAGTCACCCTGGAAAGGGTGACTGATAAGTCGGAGGGTGTAATGGCGGGCTCTTCCGAGACCGTCCCCCTGGCCACTGTGGTGGCCAGGAAGAAAAAGAAAAAGAAGTCTAAGGGGGGAGCCAAGGCCCTCCCCAGGGCTGAGGATCGTACGGAGTCCATGGGGGGAGCCTTGGTTCCCCCTAACGTGGAAAACCAGGAGGAGGAGGGGGGGTTACTCCCCCTCCTGTGCTACAGGAGGTGTTGGTCCTCCCGGGGTCGTTTTCTTGTGGGGGTGGGGGGTCAGGGGGAGATACGGGGCCGGTCTCCTTCTCCGTCCGCCTCTCCCTTCCCCTCTTGAACCCGACCTACCGGGATAAGGACTTGGCCCAGATATGGGAATGGGTGGTGGACGAGGTGGGTCGTGAAGACCCCCGCGTGGCGAAATGTCTCCACATAACTGCATGGGGGGACGCAGGTTTTGATTTTGAGGCCTGCGATCTTTCCCCGAGCCCGGAGAACATTTTCCGGATTACGGACGTCCTTACGGATTTGGCTGGGATACGCCCTAGCTTGGACCTCCGTGTCCGTTTGACGATGCCCTCGGGTAGAATTTTCTACATGAGGGCACAGTCGTGGTCGGAGGGGAAGGTCACGAAGAACTCCTCCCCCGGAGATAACTTAGAGGTTGACCGGTTTTCTGTAGGGGGTTTGGAGAGGAGTGGAGACGTTGTTTCCTCCTCTTTAGCCGAGGCCCCCCTGAAGACCGTGGGTTGCCGTAAGGGCAATAAGAATGGGCGGGGGCCCCCAGTTGCCCTTAGCCCCACACCAACAGGGGGCGCCCCCTCCTAACATCTGGGGGGCGGGGGGAAGGTTGGTTGTGACCCGGCCTTCTCCCGAGATTGGCAATTAGGGGAGAGAGTGTAACAACTCCCTCCCCCAGGACAGGGGCCAGCAATGGCCACGCCCGAGGGGGAGCAGGACGAATGCCTTAAGGCGATACCCTGCTCCCCCTCATTATGGGCCAAGGAAGGTCACCCCCAGTGGTTTTAGTGGGTATGCCGGGAGGGAAATTCTTTCCCTCCCGGTGAATCCCACATAACCCTGGAGACTCCCCCGGGTCTCCAGGGTATCTATAAAAGATTTCCACTGGGTTACCAAAAAAAGGGGGGCGTTGCCTGTTAAGGCAGCCGCCCCCACCTCCCCGTCCCCGAGCCTCCGGAGACCGACGACGGGACGGAGACTGGAGAGTTTGGCATCTCCAGCCACCCCCCCGCCCGTCCTCGTCGGCTCAGGAACAAAAAGGGCGCTCCCCCCATCAGGGGATTTGCCCGACTCCATAACCGGGAGAGAAGGAGGGGGAGAACCCCTTCCCCCCAACCTTTTTGGCCACAGGGGGGAGAGGGACCGCTGTCCTCTCCCCACTTTCTACTTCCATAAGGGGAAGGGGGGATTTCTCCCCCCTTCTCTCCTTCACCTCTATGAGAGGGAGGGGAGATTGCTCCCCCTCTCCCGCATCTAGCTTCATGGGGAAGAAGGGAGATTTCTCCCCCTTTCCCCCACGCACCTCTGTGAGAGGGAAGGGGGATTGCTCCCTTACTCCCTCATCCACCTCCATAGAGACTCCGGCAGGAGCCCCCATAGAGAGCAACTCCCCGGAAGCCACCACCGTTTCTGCGGAAGAAGAACCGCTCTCCACGGTGGTGACCTCCATCTGCTCATCTGGAGGAGAGGATTTCCTTCTCCTCTTTCTTTTCCTTTCTCCACCCTTGCGGGGAGGGACCGCCGGGCACGCGCCCCCACCAATTTGGTGGGAGGCAGCGTGCCCCTCTACCCCGCACCTGAAGCAACACGCGCTTCGGTCGGTGGCAGAAGGGCACCACCTTCTAATGTGTCCCCTCGCCAGACATTTGAAACATCTAGGCGAGGGAACCGCAACGACCACCGGGGAGGTCTGCGTACCCGTGGTTCGGGTAGACGCAGACCTACCCCCTCTCTTTACCGCCGCGGCATAAGAAGCTGCCGCGGCCACCCTGGGACTTTCGTCCCCTTTACGTTCCGGGGGGAAAACCCCTCCGAACACGCGCACCTCCTCGGTTCCTTCTCCTCAAGGAGGTGAAGAATCTCCACCAGGACTCTCCGGACCAAGGTCCAGAGAGCCCCACTCGCAGTAGCCTCCTTGTGTGGGAGGCCTGCGCTGCACCTTCCACCCGGTCTGTCGCTCGATGACGACACAGGGGGGCCCAGACCCCAAACCCCCCTGCGCCGGCCCCTGAGGCTCCGGTACCTCTGGGGCGGTACGTCAAAATTCTTCGTGGCCATTACTTCCATAAAATGTAATTTTTTACCGTGGTTGTCTTCCACGGGGGGGGTTATCTCGGAGCCCCCCACTCCTAGGCCGGTTGGCTTCACCCACCTCACGGGTCCGGCCTACCCGGGTTTTTTAACATGGTTTTCCTTCCATGTGTGCGCTCTCAGAACCCCGGAGATCCCCTCCGTTGTGCGCCACCTTGCCGTGGTGGAGGGGAGGAAGACAACTAAGTAAAAAAATTACATTTTATGATGAAAAATGACGAAAAATGGTAGATTCTTACCACCTCAGAGGGACCGGACCCTCAGAGGTCGGCGTAGGGGGGGTATGGTCCCGGCCCCCCTTATGTCGTCATTGGACGACGGGCGGTGCGGGGGGTGCGACGGGGGCCCCCCGCACTATTGGGCTACCGCGGGTGTGGACGATGCTCTCTGGGCGTTGGCCCGGAGAGTTTTGGAGGAGTTCCTCCATTACATAGAGGAGCGGGAACGCTACTGCGCCCGGGTCCCGGAGAGTCATTCTCCGGGATGTTCATGGTTTTCGGGGGGGTAAATTACCCCCCCTGCCACTGGGACGTGCACGGCGTCGTACGCCTCGGTGGTAGGGAGGAGAAAGGGGTGGTCTGCGTGCACCAAAAGGACGGTAGGCACGCAGACCCCCCTGGAGGTCAGTGCCCCCCCCAGGTGCTTTAAGTGCCTGGGGAGGGGGCACATCAGACGGTGGTGTCCCTCCACCGCCGACCGGGGCAACTGTTGCCTCAGGTGTGGGGTGGAGGGACACCACGTTGGGGCGTGTGCGGCTAGAGCCGCACACTGCCCCAAGTGTGAGGAGGAGGGGCTTCCCGCCTCCCACCGGATCGGTGGGGGCGGGTGCCCGGTGGTCCCTCCCCGCAATGGGGGGGGGAAATGAGGAGGAGAAAGAGGAAAGGGGGAGGGGGGCTTGTTCCCTCTCCTGCTGTACCTGGGGAGGCGCCCCCGCTGTGCGGGGTGTCTCCTCTCCAGGAGGAGATTGTGGAGGCGGACTCTTCCCTGCGGGAGGATCCACCCTTCGGGGTGGATTCTCCCGTTGGGGGGATTATGGAGGTGGACTCCGCTAATGATTTGCCGGCGTGCGGCTTCTTGGCGGGGTCGGTTGAGAAGGTGGTCGCGTCCGCCCCCGGGTCGTCGGCGGTTCTGTCCCCTGACGACTCGGTGGCGGATGTAAAGGAACCCACCCCCGTGAGGTCCCCAATCTCTGGGTCCCCCATGGAGGTGGTGGAGAAAGGGGGGAGGGGGGAGAGAATCTTCCTCTTCTCCCAACTAGTTCGGAGGTGGCGGTGAGGGGAAGCCCGATCCCCGGACCTGCTGTTTCTTCTGGGGAGGCTTGGAACCACCCAGGAGACTCGGGGGAGGTTGGAGTGGAGGCGGTGGGTCCTGAAGAGGACCTAAAACTCTCCCGCCTCCACCCCATTGTTGATCTTGAACGCCTCGATGGTCTCATAGAGGCAAGTTATAGGCGGTTCAAGACTGCTGAGACGTTGGAGGAAGCGACCGAGGCCTTTGAGGATAACCAGAGGCTCCACAAAATTCGGGCGCTTCACATTAATAAAGACCCCCCCTGAGGTTAGGGGGGTCTCTAAGAAGAAGGGGAATAGGGAATGACAGTAGTGGTCCCCCTCCCTAGGGCCGGGGTTTAGTTTCTCCGGTCCGGGGGGGCCCTACGGGGGAGGGTTCCGCTCCCTCACCTTGTCGTCCCTGTTAACTAGTTTTGGGGGGGATTTATCCCCCCAGTGGGGGGTCGGTCAGGAGCTGAGGATCCTTTTTTTTGTAAAGATGGGGAAATCCTATTTACGGATACCCGCGGGCCATAGGTTGAGGAAACCACGGACCCGCGGGTTATGTGGGACTCCTCGCAAGATTTGGCACGGTCGGGTCTGGGACCAACACAGGGGTGTTGCTCCAGAGGGGGATCCTGGTACGGGTCCCAGGTCTAGTCCCTCTGGCACCCGCTGCGGACCACGGTATTACCGTGCCAAAAGCGAGACTACCCACTAAAACCCCACCCGGTGGCCTTCCTTGACCCACAATGGGGGGGACCAGGCATCGCCAAACGGCATTCATCTGCCCCCCCCCGGGGTGTGACCTTTACCAGGTCCCAGTCCTGTTTATATAACAGGGAGAGCCGGCCACCACCAACTCTCCCCCCCTAACCCGAGGGGCGCCGTCGTGCAAGGTGGGCCTCAAACCACCACTAACTGGGAGCCCATCACCAACAGACTCGGCAAACCGAGTCCACCGGATCCGGGCTCCCCCCCCTCCTGGCCGCCTCAGCCCCAAGGGAGGACTGGGGCAGCATCCCAGCCCCCGAGCCGGGCCCAGCCAGACCCGGAAGAGAGGAGGGTTCTCCAATCAAGGGTCCCCCACAAACCCTCCCCTGGGCCCGGCCCCACCCGGCCTGAGAGCCCTCCGCCGTCCCGAACGTCCAAACGAATTCGGACGAACGGGAACGGCCCAGCCCGGTGGGCCCGAGAGTTCCGAAACCCACCGGCCCGTCACGTCCTTGAGGCTCTTAGTCAGGAGGGACTCCTCCCCATCGGGTCAATGAAAGAAGTAGGAACCAACCATCATTGACCCGATGGATCAGCAGAATCCCTCCCTAAGCCCCTTCACCACGACAAGGTGGCCTCAAATCGAGGGGGAGGAGCTGGGGATCCTGACCGGCTCCACCCCCCACTAACATCGGGGGCGGGGAAAGTTCCGGGGTGCCGGACCTTCCCCATTATATAACTTATAACGAGGCAGGGGGAGGTAGGGGCATCTGCCCTCTCCCCCTGCAGGAGCCGTTATTTGGCCACGCCCGAGGGGGAGCAGGACGAATGCCCTAAGGTGATACCCTGCTTCCCCTCACTATAGGCTTAGGAAGGCACCCCGGGGAGGTTTTAGTGGGTATGCCCGGAGGGGGACTTCTTCCCCCTCCGGGTGAGTCCCACATAACCCTAGGGACCCCCCAGGGTCCCTGGGGTACCTATAAAAGGTTTCCTCCTCGTCAAAAAAAAAAAAAGACCCCCGGAGATTTCCGGGGGAGCCTCTCCACCACGACAAGTGGCGCATAACGGAGGGGTCCACCGCCAACCCCTCCTTTTTTTTAACGAGGTGGAAATCCTTTATGGATACCCGTGAGGTTCGGGGGAACCCCACGGGTTATGCGGGAGTCCCCGGCAAGCCAGACAGAACTAGACTTGCCGGTATACCCGCTAAAACCACCCCGGGTCATCATCCCGGCCCTTAATGAGAGGGGGAGAGGAATCACCTAAAGGCATACTTCTCTCCCCCTCTCAGGCTGGCCCGACCGGGCCTCATCTCGTAATTTGGGAGAGGGAGCCGTGACCAGCGGCTCCCCCTCCACTACCCTGGGGGGGATCGGCACGACCGAGAGCCCCCGCTCTCGGCCGGCCGATGACACTCCCCCCAAACCCCCCCCAGATGTTAGGAGGGGGGAAACGCAGCCCCCCAATGTTGTGGGGGGGGGCAAAGAGTGGCTGGGGGCTTAAGTGCCCCCAGCCACTCCTTTCTTCTTTTTCTTCTTTTTGGGGTGGAGGTCCACCGGGGAGGGAGGACCCTCCCCCTCCTCCACCCCTTTTAAGAAGAATTTGTTGGCCTCAAGGCGGATGTCGGGAGGCGCTTTGACGGCACTTACCCCCGACACCCGCGTTGAGGCCACTTTTGGGCGCCGGTATTGGGGGGGATCGCCGTCACATGGCAGCGGAGCTCCGAACCTGGGTGCTCCACTGCCAATTTTGCGACGGCGCCCCTCACCAAGTCAACGCTGTCCGCCCCCTGGGGGAGGACAGTGGCATCAAAATTTATGCCCGTGTCCCCCCCCTTGATCTTGCGCAGACCCCTAGCGATGCTGGGGTCCGCGCGCTCTACCTCTTGCCAAACCATCCCCCATAGCTCCGTATGGTGCGGGGGGATGGTTTGGTGCTCCATGGCCGTGATAATGTCCTCCCAGGACCTGACGTCCCTATACGTGGGGCGGTGGAGAAGAGCAAAGGAGACGGGTCTCCACCCATCCCCCCCCCACCAGACGATGGTCCCGGGAGTGACACGGCCACCTCCGTCTTGAGGGGGGAATGACCCCCCCCTCAAGAGCTTTTACCTTAGGGGGGACCTTGGGGGGAACTTTGTTTCCCCTTTTGGCCCCCCCCAACTCTGGCCATTTTGGCCAGGGGGGCGGCGTCCTGCTCGGTTAGCCTAGATAGGCTAACAGTGGGGAGGAGGCGGGAGAGCTTGACATCCCCCGTCGCCTCCCCACTCACCTCCCTGGGGGGAGGGGGAGAACCCTCTCCCCCATCCACCTCCATGGGGGGGAAGGTGGATCTCTCCTCCTTTCCCCCACACACCTCTATTGGGGGGAGGGGGATCTCTCCCCCTCTCCACCACCTACCTCCGTGAGAGGGAGGGAGGATTCCTCCCCCTTCCCCCCATCCTCCACCACCTCCATGGGCTCCCCAGATGGAGAACCCACGGGGGTAACAGAAACGTCCTTTTTTTTTTTTTTGATAACTCAGGGGAAACTTTTTATAAGTACCCTGGGGACCCGGGGGAGTCCCCAGGGTTATGTGGGATTCTCCGGGAGGGAGAATAAGTCTCCCTCCCGGCATACCCACTAAAACCCCTGAGGGTGACCTTCCTAGCCCATAAGGAGGGGGAGCAGGGCATCGCCTGAGGCATTTCATCCTGCTCCCCCTCGGGCGTGGCCGTAACCCCTATCCTGGGGGGGAGACAGAACTCCCCCCCAAATTAATTACCAAACTCCGGGGAAGGTTGGGTCACCACAACCTTCCCCCGCCCCCCCCCAGTTGTTAGGAGGGGGGCCGCCCCGGATGTTAGTGGGGCAAGAGGTGGCTGGGGGCCCCCGCCCCCAGTCACCTCTTCTTCTTGTCCCCCCGCTTCTTCGGTTTGGGGTGCAGGTCTATAGGGGAGGAAGGATCCTCCCCCCTGCAACCCCACGAAGAAGCGGTTCGCCTGATTTACGAAGTCGGGGGGCACCTTTTTTTTTTTTTTTTGTTGACGATGGAGAAACCTTTTATAGGTACCCCAGGGGCTCTGGGGAGCCCCTAGGGTTATGTGGGAGTCTCCCTATTTAACGGGCATACCCACTAAAACTCCACCGAGGTGCCTTCCTTACCCGAAGTGAGGGGGAGCAGGGTATCGCCAGAGGCATTCGTCCTGCTCCCCCTCGGGAATGGCCGTTAATCGGCCTCTGCAGGGGGAGAGGGCAAATGCCCCTACCTCCCCCTGCCGCGTTACTAATCGTAAAGGGGAAGGTCCGGCACCCCGAGACCTTCCCCACCCCCGATGTTAGTGGGGGTAAAGGATCGGTCAGGAGCTGGGGCTCCTGACCGAACCCCACTAAAGGAATTAAAGATTCCCAACCTTCCTAAAAGGGATGACAGGGGAGGAGGACAAATGCCCCTACCCTCCCCACACGCGGGCCTCCCCCCCATCATCGGACCGGAGAAACCACCAGCTTCCCCGAACCTCAGGAAGGGGAGGGTCGCTAACGTCATCCCTCAACCTCTTTGCGGGCCCTCCCACTCGAGGGGGGGCCTTTTCCTTGGGATTTGAGGGCCTCGATGACCACCAAAATGATGTCATCACCCTCCTCCCTGGATACATCCGGGATTCCGGACTTCCGGAACCTCCGGCGAGCGGACCTATGCCTTTCTAAAAAGGCCGTCACTACCTCGCCCTCCACATCCCATGCTTTAAACAAGGGGACAAGACAAGCCGAGGGAACGTCACCAAACTGTTCCGGCGTCCAAAACCGGTTGTCGCTCAACACGACGTTTCCCGGCACAAATCTGTCCTCCACTTTGCCCAACATATAAGGCTCATAAAAATCCTCAGCAGGATCCTCAACCTTGGCAGGAGCCACATCGATAGAGGCGGAGACCGGAAGGGGCTCCGCCCCAACTTCCTTATCGGTAAGCCTCTTAAGGCTTACCGAGGGGACGAGGCGGGAGAGCTTGGCATCCGCAACTCCCGCCTCGCCCCCATCCGAAATAGGGGGGGAATCCTTCTTCCCCCTCTTCCTATCTCTGCGAGGGAGGGGAGCTTCCCCCCCTCCCCCACAATCTTCAACCACCTCCATGAGCTCCCCTGATGGGGAGCCCACGGAGGGTAAACTCACCACGGAGGCCTCCCCCGGACTGGGAACAAGCCCAGCCACGGGGAAGACCTCCGCAGGTACATCCGCCTGGGGGGGGATCGCCTCAACCGGAGGCGAGGGCCCCTCCCCAGGAACAATTGGAGAGGGGGGTGAAGCCCCCCTCCCCACCTCAACAACCGGGGAAGGGGGTGAAGCCCCCTTCCCCTTCTTCCTCTTCCTCCTCCCTCCCCCGCGACGGGGAGGGACCACGGGGCACCCGCTCCCACCAATACGGTGGCGAGCGGGTAGCCCCGCGTCGGCACACTTCGGGCAGTGTGCGGCCGGTGCCGCACACGCCCCAACGTGGTGCCCGTCCCCGCCGCACCGGAGGCAAGAATTGCCCCGGTCGACGGCGGACGGGCACCACCTGCGAATGTGCCCCCGCCCCAGGCACTTGAAGCACCTGGGGGGGGCACTTACCTCCGGAGAGGTCTGCGTCCCGACGGAACGGGACGCAGGCCTCCCCCTACCTCTAGCCACCGAGGCGTAGGACCGGGATGAACCCGGCCCCACGCCTCCCGAACTGCTCTGGGGGGCGCACCCCCCAGAGCAGAAACCCCTCGATGACGAAGGCTCCCCCAGATGGAGGAGCCACTCAACCGCTTTCAGGAGTAGAATCCTGAAGGCCTCCTCACCGGCCGCAGTCGCCATATAGTGCGGGGGGCCTGCGCCGCACCCCCCGCACCGCCCGTCGTCCGATGACGACACGGGAGGGGCCGGGACACTACCCCCCCCCGCGCCGACCCCTGGGGCTCCGAGACCCCTGGGGCGGTAAGTTGCCTCTAATTTTAAACGACATGACCATGATAAAAATGTAATTTTTTAACGTGGTTTTCTTCCACGGGAGGGTTATTTCGGAGCCCTCCACTCCTAGGCCAGTTGGTATAACCCACCTCACGAGTCTGGCCTACCCGGGTTTTTTAACATGGTTTTCCTTCCATGTGTGAGCTCTTAGACCCCTGGGATCTCTCCCAGGGGAGCCCCTCCACCACGGCAAGGTGGCTCACAACGGAGGGGAAGTCGGGGGGCACCTGTGAAACGGTACTCCACGACTTCGCGATCCTGGAAGGGGACCCGGAGCGCCGACCCTGGCCACCCGTTACGTGGCAACGGAGCTCCCACCCGGGATGCTCCGTCGCCAGTCTCGTGACGGTGTCCTTAATGAGATCGACACTGCCGGATCCCCGGGGGAGAACGGAGGCCAAAAACCTCGTCCCCTCGCTCCCCACCCCTTTATTTTCTTGAGACCCCCGGCAATGCGGGGGTCTCGTCGCCTGACCGCCTCAACAACCGTCTCCCATAGCACCTTAGGGTGCGGGGGACGGCGTTGTTTTCCCAGGCAGTCAGGATTCTTTCCAGGGTGCCCTCCACGACGGTGGAGCGGAGGAAGAGAGCAAAGGAGACAGGGGGCTCCGTCCTTCCGCCCCCTCCCCTCCGCCGCAGACGGCACAAGAGGAGCCGCTGTCCCCACAAGTGAGGGCGGCAACCACCTTAACTTGGGAGGGGCGAGCCCCCCCTCCTCGATTTTCCTCCTTGGGGGAAGCCTTGGCCCCCCCCTTATCTTCACCCTTAGAGAGGACCGTGGCCCCCCCCCTTGGGTTTCCTTCCGGCCGTAAAGGCCGGGAGGACGGCGTCCGAGGACGCCGCCCCCACCTCCTTGTCGGTCACCCTCGTGAGGGTGACCGTGGGGAGAGTTTTAAGTCTCCCATCCCCTCCCCATCCTCTTCCGCCGACTCAAGACCCGCGGGGGCCGCATCTGTCCTAGGGGTCTTCACTTTCCTGGGGGGAGGGGGAATAATTCCCCCGTTCGCCCACCCGCCTGCATGGAGAGGAGGGGAGACTTCTCCCCCTCTCCCTCATTCACCTCCATGGGGAGGGGGAGAAACTCCTCCCCCCACCCTATCTCACCTCCATAGAAGGGAGGGGGAGTCGCTCCCCCTCTCCCACCTCCACCTCCATGGGCTCTCCAGCTGGAGAGCCCACAGAGGCGGAGCCACCCGCCTGGGAAGGAGACATCCCGACCAAGGACGGGAGCTCCTCCCCAGGAACTAAGGGAGAGGATGAAGCCATCCCTTCCTTCTTCCTCCTACTCCTTTGCTTCCCTCTTTCCGGGGGGGAACTACCGGGCACGTGGGCCCACCAATGCGGTGGGACGCCACGCGCCCGGCCTCCTCACACATAGGACAGTGTGCGGCCGGGGCCGCACACTGCCCAACGTAGTGTCTCACCACCCCGCACCTGAGGCAAGAATTGCCTCGGTCGGCGGTGGAGGGACACCATCATCGAATGTGCCCCCGCCCCAGGCACTTGAAGCACCTGTGGGGGGGCACTAACCTCCGGGGGGTCTGGGTCCCCACCGTCCTTGAGGAGCCAGACTTCCCCTTCCTCACAACTGAGGCGTAGGTCCCGGAAACCCGGGAACCTACGCCTCTCGTGCTGCTCGGGGGAACAAGCCCCCCGGAGCACTTACATCTATTCCTCCGCTCCTCCGCCTCTAAGAGACGGAGAAGCCCCGTCAGGGCTCTCCAGACCAATGGCCAGAGAAGCCCCACCATCCTCACCTGCAGTTGCCCTGTAGTGCGAGGCGCCTGCATGGCACACCCCACGCCGGCCCCTGAGGGTCCGAATCCCCTGAGGCGGTAAACTACTCCTTTTATTTATCATTGTACATCCATAATAAAGTAATTTTTTAACGTGGTTGTCTTCCACGGGAGGTTATATCGGAGACTCCACTCCTAGGTCGGTTGGGATAACCCCCCTCACGAGCCCGACCTGCCCGGGTTTTTTAACATGGTTTTCCTTCCATGTGTGCGCTCTTAGACCCCTGGGATTTCTCCCAGGGGAGCCCCTCCACCACGGCAAGGTGGCGCACAACGGAGGGGAACAGAAACGTCCTGAGGAGGAGACACCCCAACTAAGGACAGGGGCCCCTCCCCAGGTGCTGCAGGAGGGGGTATAACAACCCCCCCTTTTTCCTCCTCCTTCTTTTCCCTCCCCCCTTGCGGGGAGGGACAACCGGGCACCCGCCCCCACCAATGCGGTGGGAAGCGGGGAGCCCCTCCTCCTCACACTTAGGGCAGTGTGCGGCCCTAGCCGCACACTGCCCAACGCGGTGCCCCTCCACCCCGCACCTGAGGCAACAATTGCCCCGGTCGGCGGTGGAGGGACACCACCTTCTTATGTGCCCCCTACCCAGGCACTTAAAGCACCTGGGGGGGCACTAACCTCCGGGGAGGTCTGCGTCTCTATCGTCCTGAAGGACGCAGACCTCCCCCCTTTTTTAACAACCGAGGCGTAGGACCCGGAACAAGTCCGGGATCCTACGCCTCCCGTACCACTCGAGGGGGCAAGCCCCCCCGAGCACACACACCTCGTCCTTGGCTCCCCCTCCTCGAGGAGGCGGAGGAGCCCCACAAGAGCACCCCGGACCAACGTCCGGAGGGCCTCGCCATCCCTCGCAGTCGCCAAGTAGTGCGGGGCGCCTGCGGCGCACGCCCCGCACCGCCCGTCGTCCGATGACGACACAGGGGGGGCCGGGACCATACCCCCCCTGCGCCGGCTTCTGAGGGTCTGGTCCCTCTGAGGCGGTACGTCTAAACCCTTAGTCGTCATTGTCATATTTAAAAAAATGTAATTTTTTACGTGGTTGTCTTCCACGGAGGGGTTATTTCGGAGCCCCCCACTGTTAGGTCGGCTGGGATAACCTTCCCCACGAGTCCGACCTACCCGGGTTTTTTAACATGGTTATTTCTTCCATGTGTGCGCTCTTAGACCCCGAGGATTTCTCCCCGGGGAACCCCTCCACCACGGCAAGGTGGCGCACAACGGAGGGGCACCGCCACCCCCTGGAGAAATATCGAGCGGGCCTCACGCCTCAGCCGCTCTTCCTTCCTGTACTCTTTCTCCGCACGGAGCTGGAGTAGCCTTTCCTCTTCGACGGTTAGCTTCCGCTTGGCCTCCGCGAGGCCGACGAACTCGCCCCTCTTGATGGGCCTCCTTCGTTTGCGCTGTGGCACCTTCGGGGGGGCCTTCTGCTCCTCCTCGTCCGAGCACGAGTCCACAACCTCGATCTTGGTATCAGACCCCGTCAAAGAGTCCTCCGCCCGCCTCTTGGCGAGCCCGGAGGGGCCCGCCGATGTCTCGGATGGCTGCGCCTGCTGTAGCACTATCTGCGTCTTAGACGCAGGCCCCGGGCGCTTTTTGACGGAGAAATTTATCTTCTCCACCGAAACGATCGGGACCTTACGGGATCGCAGAGTCACTGACCCCTCGGGTCGAGTTCCCGCCTCCTTCCCATTACACGAGCTCGTCGCCGCATTCCTAGGACGCGGATCCTCCTTTCTACCTTGGATCGTAAGTAAGTTTGGTGTGTGCATATTCATGGTTGTGTATTTTAATGGTTTTTGGTCAACCTACTTACACCGGCTATAACCAGGGATTGGCGAGAACAGTCGTCACAGAGGGGTCGATGGGATGAATAAGGTTAGTGAAATAAATTATTTATTTTTGTCAAAATGATTTTATTTCCTTTTAGCTCGTTTCGTTAGTGATCTTTCCGAATCTGGAGATGGGCGTGATTCCTCGCGAAGTTTATCAAAGCTGCTAGGTTTAAGATGGGGGAAATGAGCCCGTATAAAAAGGTTTCTGATGTAGTTTTTATCAGAGTGTAAGGTTTCTGGGTTTACAAATAGGGGGACATGGAGAATTTTGGGAATCTCTGCGAGAGTAGAGGGTCCTGGACGTGGGGAAGAGAAAGACGACGAAGAAGATCGTGAGATGGAAGGAAGATTTTCAGGAGTATGGGAAGAAGAGGACGGGTCTGGTTGGGGCTCTTGGATCACTGGGGGTGGATTTTGGGGAATGACTTGAGGATTAGGTGTCGATAAATCAATTAAAACTGGTTGAGGACGAGGGAGTTTGCTTCCGCCTCTAAGTCTATTAAGGGGGGACGTTCACGTCGAATTCTAGGGGGTTGAAGAATTGGTGTTGGGGGTTTCGGAATGGGAATTGGCTTGCAGCAAGAATACGTTTGGGAAGATAAGATGTTGCCGTGCTGCGATTTATACTCTGAATTTTTCAGTTGGCTCGGTCTGACCATCTATTAAAGGAGTAGAAACAAAGAAAAATGTAGCCAAATCCTGGCTAAGCATATTCAATAATACATAGTGAATAATAAGAACAACAATAATAATAATAGTAATAATAGTACATAAGTCGTTTGAATTAACTATAAGTATTGACTATAATAAATGACACAATATAGTTGGTAAAAATCTTTATTTCTTCAGGCAGGCAACAAGTTGCTGATGTAAAAATTAAAAGAAGAAACGGAAAATAATAAGATGGTTGAAATTCGAAAATAAGACCAACTATTACCTGTGAAAAATAAAATCGAAATAAGAAAATAAGGTTATTATAAAAAGAAAAGAAAAATAAATTGAAATTGAAATACATTGTATTGTTGAGTTAACTTGATTATTTTAAAGGGTAAATTTTGTGACTGAAGAGAAAATTTAGGAAGGTTACTCTAAAAGGATTATTATTATAGGAAAGGTGACGGCCTTAGGCTCACGCCACCTGGTTGGGATCCACGGCCCCCCACGTCGCTCTGCTTCAATTTTGGGTACACGCGAACAGAAAGAAAAATTTAAGGAGAAGAAATCGACGGCCCTCCGCTTCGCTCTGCTTCCGTTTTGGACGCACGCCAATTTCCGGAAAACGGTCCTCCACGCACAGTAACTAAACTGAGGTTTATGGGCGCACGCGGCAGAAAAGAAATTAACATTGTTAGGATTTACAAAAGAAATAGAAATTGATTGTTAAAATTTCATGGAAGAGGGGTAAGGTAAAATTATTTGATAGGTAGTGAAGGAACGTTGACCATAAAACCAATCGTGGTGTTAAATGTCCACAGAGAAGCTACGTGCCAACTAGAAGGATTTGGTTAACAAAAGATTAACAGTCACAGAAATAAAATAATAATAGTAATGAATTAGATAGATAGATAGATTGGTATTTATTATTCCCCTTGGGGTTATAATCTTTATAAATCAATACAAACATAACACTTATTCTATCCTTATTTTCTACCTTAATTCTAACTTAAATCTATAACGCTCGCCCTACACACGCACACACCCGGGACCTCCGCTTCCGTCGCCAGCTGTCTATCTCTCTCCATCTTAATTCTCTTTTCCTTTATTATTATTATTATTATTCATTTTCCTGAGGCTTCTTATTTTCACTCTTCATGCATACATACTCCCTCGCGTTTCTCTTTCACTCTCTCTCCTCCATTCCCACACACCCACACACACACACCCACACACACTCTCTCTCTTTCTCTCCCTCTCCCCCTCCCTCGTATACTTAGTCTCCCGTATACTCGTCTCTCTCCCCCCTCCCTCCTGACCACTCCCCTCTCCCCCCTTCATCAATCCTCCCTCTCTAAACGCTTCCATTTTCTTCAACCATTTCTCCCCCTCCCCATTCTCCCCTAGCACCTCCTCCACCATCTCTTCCCATCCTCCCTTCGCCCCCCAACTCCCGCATTCCTCCCACACATGCTTCCATGTCTCCTCTTCTCTCCCACACATCCTACACATCCTCTCCTCCTCACTCGTCCAGTACCTTCCCTCTTTGACCCCTTCCCCCAACCTATACCTTGCAATTCTCCTCCACCTACTCTCCGCCCAACCTTTTTTCAAGTATCCTGGTATCCCCTCCCCCTTCACCTGCTTGTACCATCTATTGTACCTTGATTCCCCAATCCTCTTCCACCTCTCTTCTCTTTGCTTATTCTTATCCCATTCCTCCACATTGCTGAAGTCGAATTTCCCCTCCTCCCTCTCCTCTTCCACCCCCTTTAGCTCTTTCCCTCTCTCCTCAAAAAATTCCTGCCTCTCCCTCTCCCACTTCGATAAACTTCCCCCCCTTTTTATCCTCTCTCTCATCTCCTCCCAACACCTCCTCGCCAACTCGCTTCCCCCACCCTTTGCCAACCTCTCTTCAAACCCCCACGCTCTTCTTCCTGCCCTTCCCCTCAACTTATCCCTCTGTAATTCCTCCCTAATCATATAACCCGGTACTCTCCACCCCACCCCCATCATCCATCTCAAATACCTCTCCTGCATCCTTTCTATTCCCTCCCTCTCCCTCCATCCCCAAATCTCTACACCATATGCCATTACTGTCCAAACCAGCGCATCGAACAACCACACCCTTTTTCCCCACTCCTTTCCGAACTTCCTCTTTCCTATTCCCCATACCTGTCCCATCACCACCATCCCCCTCTTTACTCTATCCTTTACCTGCTCTTCCTGCTTTCCATTCCTTTGAAACACATACCCTAAATATTTGTATCTTTTCACTTCTTCCACTTCTCTGCCTTCCCATCTCCACCTTACCTTCCTTCTCCTTCCCCCTCCCTTCCCGAACCTCATAATCTTTGATTTCCTTGCGTTCACTTCCAACCGTTTCTCCCTCATATAACTTTCCAACCTACTCATCATTGCTCTCATCCCGTCCTCCTCCTCCGCCAATAGCACTATGTCATCCGCGTACGCCAATGTGTATAACTTTTCCCCCTTGAGTTTTACCCCTCCCCACCCTCCCCTTTTCATATACTCTTCCAAATCTGCTGTTAACAGGTTAAACAATCCCGGACTTAACGGGCATCCCTGCCTCACCCCTCTCCCTGTCCAAAAAACCTCACTTAGCCCTTCCCCCACCCTTACTCTACTCCTTGTTTCTCTCAGCACATCCTCGCATCTCTTTACCAATCCTTCCCTTACCCTCCTCTCTCTCATCACTTTCCCCAGCACTTCCCTGTCCACCGAGTCAAAAGCCGCCCTCAAATCCACAAAAAACGCTATCAATTTACCCCTATCTTTATGTATCTGTCTATTAACCAGGTAATTTAGTACGTATATATTGTCTATCGTTCCCATCCCTTTTCTAAATCCCGTCTGGTTCTGCGGAATCATGTCTCCCTCTTCTACTTCACTTTCCAGTCTCCCCCCCAGAATCATCGCGTACACTTTATATAACGTTGGCATTAGCGTTACCCCCCTGTATTCCTCCACGCTTTCTCCCTCTCCTTGCTTTCTTATCGGCACTACTATCCCCTCGCACCATTCATCTATCCATTCTTCTCCTTTCCATATCCTATCACAAATTTCCCACACCCACCCCTCCAGCTTCTCACCCCATGCTTCCACACCTCCCCTGGGATTCCGTCCCCTCCCGCTGCTTTTCCCTCCTTCAACCTCTTCAGGGCCTCCTTCACCTCCCCCCTCGTAATCCCTTCCTCCTCATCCCCCCTTCTATCCCCCCTTATTCCTCTTATCACCCTTTCCCCCACTCCCCCTAATAGTCTCTTAAAATATTCCACCCACTCCTCTTCCTTTATATTCCCGTTAACCCCCTTTCTCTTCCTCCTCTCCCTGTTCACCACTTCCCACACTTGTCCTTCCGTCTTCGCCTTTCTCGCCTTCTCCACCCACCTTTCATTCTCCTTCCTTTTCTTCTCTTCACACCTTTTCTTGTACTTCCCTCTTGCTTCTCTGTACTTTTCCCCTCCTCCCCCCATCTTCCTCCACCTCCTCAATTCCCTTCTCACTTCCTTCTTACCTTCCCTACACTCTTCATCCCACCATCCCCTTTCCTTTCTTTCATTACTTCTTCCCTGCCCCTCCCTCAAAATTCCCTTAATATCATCCCTTACCTCCTCCCATCCAACTCTCATTTCTCCCTCCCTCCCCTTCCATCTCATCTCCAACTTCTCTCTAAATACACTCCTCCCCTCTTGTGACCACTCCCACTTTCTCCCCTCCCTCCCCTCTTTTCTCCCCGCTCCCCCGTCTCCTCCCTCGATCCTCACTACCACTGGAAAGTGATCTGACTCGATCCTCTCCTCCACTTTTATTCCTTTCACCCTTTCCCAAACCTCCTCATCCCCCATCACATAATCCAGCACTGACTCCCCTCTTCCCCCCGCATACGTCCACTCTCCCTCTTCATCTCCCTTCCCTCCCCCATTGAATATCCACCATCCTGCTTCTTCCAATGCCTCTACCAGAAACCTCCCTTCTCTGTTAACTTTTTTATCCTTTGATCTTCTTCCTCTCTCCTCTTCCTGCTCCATTCCTCCCTCCCACCTACCTCCTTCCTCCCCCGTCCTCGCGTTAAAATCCCCCCCCACAATCGTCCTTATCCCTGTTCCCTTGTCCTCCACCCATTCCTTGATCTTCTCCCATTTTTCTCTTATCCCCATTCACATATACCCCTACAATTCTCCACTTTTCCTCTCCAATCTTGATTATTCTTTTCATAAGCCCCTCTGTGATCCCTTCCTCTGCTTCCTCTACTACTTCTATCCCGTTTCTCACTCCTATTGCCATTCCTCCTATCGCTCTTCCTTTCTTATTTTTCCTACCCGCTAGCTGCACCTCCCACTTAAACCCCCTCGTCACCCTCTCTCTTAATCTTTCCCATCCCCTTTTCTCCAACCACGTTTCCGACATCACCACTACATCCCAATCCTTTATTCCCTTCCAGAAATCCCCATCTTTATTCCCTAGGCCTGCCACATTCCAGAACGCTACTTTTACTTCTTTACTTTCCCCCTCTTCCCGCTGTCCCTCCCTTACTCTCCTATTTACTCCCCCCATCCTCTCCCCCTCTCTCCCCTCCTCCTCCTCTAGCCCTTCCTCTCCCCTTCCCCCGACCCCATTCCTACTATCCTCTTGACCCCCCACTTTCTCCCTCCCCTATCTTTCAGCCCTTCCTCCTCCTCATCCCAAAACCACCACACCCCGTTTATCATTATCCTATTCTCCCCTACCCACACCTTTGCCCCTTTACTTTCCTCCTCTTTTGCTACCTTCCTAATCCTCCACCTTACCTGCCTTTCCTTCCACGTTAAGTCGTCCTCTATCCATACTTTCTCACCCCTTAACCCTCCCTTCTTCTTCATTACCTCTCTTTTTTCCCCTTCTGTCCTCATACTTACAACTGCAAACCCTCCCTGCTCCTCTCTACCCGTTTTTACCTCCCTCACTTCTTCCACTCCCACCTCCGCTCCTATCTTCTTCATTATGTCCTCCACCTTACTTCTCACATCTTTTCCCCCTGTCTTGTACCCCTTTATAATCACCCTCCTCCTCCTTTCCTTCCTCTCCCTCCCCTCCCATCTCTCTTCCATCTTCCTTAATCCTCTTCCAGCCCCCTGTCTCCTCCTCCTTCCTTGTCTCTTTCACTTCCATCTTCCTTAATCTCTCTTCCAGCCCCCTGTCTCCTCCTCCTTCCTTGTCTCTTTCACTCTCGCTCTTCTCCAGTTTACCTACCCTTTGCCGTATCTCTCCTAGTTCCTCCCCCCTCACCTCTATTCTTAACCCCTCTTCCCATTTCTTTTCTAGTTCCTCCACTCTTTTTTCCATCTTCTCCCTCTCTCTCCTCCACTCCTCCTCCCTCCTTTTCAACCCCTCTAGCTCTCCTATTATCAACTTCATTTTTTCCTCCATCCTTCCCTCTAATCTTTCCTCCATTCTCTCCCACCTTCCCATCATCTCCTCCATCCATCTTTTCATCGCCCCCATCATCTCCATCTCTTCCCTACCTACCGGCGATCTCGCCGTCTTCTTACTTCTCTGAAATCCCTCCTCTCCCTCTCTCCCTTCCTCCCCCTCTCCTACTCCCATCCCTCTTTTCCTCTTCCACATCTCTAACACTCCCGCTGAACTCCCACTACGTCCCCTCCCTCCACCCTTCAGCCCCATCACCTTTTCGTCAGTCGCAACCTCCTTCTTCTCGCTCTCCATCTTCCTTTCCCGTTCTCGTCACCCTCTTACCGTTCTCCACTTTCTCCTTCCTTGCGTCTCCTATCTCTCTCTGCTGCTTACTCACCGGCCGAGCGCGCTCGCCTCGCCGACCACGCCACACCGCTTGCCGCCTCTCTCGCCTAATTTCTATATTCCGCGCTCGGGCCACGCGCTCGCGCACTCCGCTCTCCCTTCCCCGCCCTCTTCTCACCTACCCTTCTCACTTTGCAACTCCTAACCTTGCTTTCCCTTGCTCACTCTTTCACACACTCTCTCTCTCATTCACTCCACCCGATCTCTCTCCCTCCACTCACTCCACCTCCTCGCCCTTCTCACTCTCTTCCTACGCACTCCACACTCCCTCTCCACTTCTCGCATTCACTCCTTGCCTCTAAACCAAAAACTTTAACTCAACACCCGACTACTCTCGCTCGTTCCGAAAACAGAAGTCTAGTAATGAATTATAATTTGGATATTAAATAAAATATGAAAACTTGATGGAAATATGTATATTAATTAATTACATCTGAAAGATTTAGTATAATAATGAAAATGATTGTAACTGTAGGTTTAATTTAATAAATATTTTAAATGCTGCAACTTGTCTTTTATTTCCTGCCACTTCTCAGTTGTAAGAAAATTTATTATTAATAGGATTAGGAAAAGGATGATGGCAATAAATATAAAATAATTCTTGACGTGAATTCGATTATCAATTCAAAATGTCAAAGTTAGATTTTAATAATTTCGAATAAAAGAAATATTTAAATTATTTGATGATAATTAATACTAGGTATAGCAAAAGTTACTTGATTTCTACAAAAGAACAAGATTCCAGTTTAAAATCAATGTAAAATATTAATAATGATGATTTAATATGGATTGAAAAATTTAGAGTTAATATATAATGTGATAATATGATTTTGATTTCTATCAGAGTTAATTGATACATATACGTATGAACTTCTGAACCAAAAATTTTATTCAAATTCCAAATTTAATTATAATCATGATTTACGCCACAAGGTTGTTTTCAATATCTTTTACATTTGACAATACATTGAAACATATCGTAATTGAATGAAATGGCCTGCTGAACAGTTATGAATATATTAATTAAATTCATTAATTATATGAGTTATGCATAAATTTTAAACAATACATTCGGTTAAATTATAATAGTGTTAGGGCTTATAATTCATAAATATTCAGCTTCCAATCTCTTAAAACCAACTTACAATAATTAAATTTCACAACCTTCAAGTGTTCAAATATATATATTTATTTATTTCAAAAGTTTGAAAATGACAGTTGAATGTATTATCAATTATTACGTAGGTATATAACGATTCCTTTGAGGCTATTCAATAAGTTCAATTGAATTGAAACAGTAATTTTGAGATTTTCGCAAATGTCGTTATTCAGTGATATACGTCTAGTGATATAGACTTAATGTTTGGCCATAAATTAGTTCATTGGCATGATTAGAATAATTGAACACTTGAATAGACACAATATATAAATTGAATAGGCCGTTTCAATTAGGGTATAGCATTTAAGATCTAATAATTCTGATCTTCAAAAATTTACGAGGATGCTAATGACTTAGCAATATGAGAATATAGTGACAAGGTAACCTTTTATTATAATGATTGAAAATCTTTAAATGTCCGTAATTAATGAGAAAGATAATAATTTTGAGTATAACTAACATCAATAAAAGAAAAATTATTGAAGATTCGCAATTAATATTGCTAATTAATTGATTGACATAGAAAGTTACTTAAGTGCGTGACACGAAATGGCGGGTTATAAAAGTAGAATTTGTTCGGCCGTAATGATCAACGAAAATATATGCAAAATAAAGAATAAAAGACTTACGGTGATTGTTTTACAATAACTTCTTTGTTACGTTAAATCCTTTCTCTCCTGACAAGAATATTCTCTTGTATCCTTGGCTATAATTGGCTGGTCCGAGTGGAACCCTTTATAATCGGTAATGGAATAGCTCCCTTTTCTTCACGCTGATTTTAATTAAGAAATGACGGATGTGATAACTAAACGTAACTTGAGTGTCTTTTCACTTCAAAACTGATTCTTCTCTTTCAATAGTTTTGATTAACAATGTATATAACTGAATGTAACTGACTTGAGTACTTGTTACGTCACAAATCCGGATGGTTCGGCAAGAAGAATCCTACTTCGCCACCAAATTTATGTTACGGAAGTTTTTTCTTCCTTTAACGTTTTGCGTAACGCTTTAATACGTCACGACTTATCCCTCATAGAACCTACCTCGGTGGTTGTTCTGAAGGTGCTCCCTATTTGTTTTTAGGACGACCTGCTGGGCCGGCTATATCCTGGGTGCGCCGAGAGAAAGATCCTTTGTCGTTCGAGTGTGGCGGAATGCTTAATAAGGAGACGAGGATAAATCGGAAGGATGTATCGTCAAAATATATGTTTATTTTCCTTTAATAAATGTCGATTATAACGTTGAACGTGGTTATTTCCTTTGCATCTTGGATATAATGATAGTATTGAAAAGTCGTAAGGTTATTCGTAGAAGTAAATGCTGCGACGATTATATAATGATAATGTTGAATGTGGCGTTAAAACAATGATCTTGATTAAGATAAAACAATAATGACAATAATATAGATTAATAAAGGAATGTCTGATAGTAATTATTCTTAAAAGGTTAAAGTATCGTCATTAAGAATGTCGTTAATTAAATCGGAGAGATCTATTTCTTCTTCTTCTTCTATATCATCAAAGATTGGTTGATTGGTTGAATCGAAGTCGTTCAATAATGATTCTAGTAGCGAATTATATTCGTTTGAATACGACGGATCGTCCTGGTTTAGCTGAGGAACAATGTCTCCCTCGAAGAAAGGAATAGTATCCTCTTCGTCGATTGGAGCTGCAGCGTTTATCCAGGGATCTTCTTCGGGTAATATATCAGGTAATATAAAAGATAGTGAGGGAGAAAATGATTCTTCAGTTACTGGAGAATAAGAAATGTTCACGGGAACAGGAGAATAAGAGGGAACCGGTTCTGATAACGGAAATTCAATGATATCATGAGTTGGAAATCCGGCTCCGTGGAAACGTCTTGGAGTTATCGGAGGAGGAGGAGGTGGAAGTGGAGAGACCGCTATTGGCTGAGCATTTACGGCTCTCTCGTTTATTTCATCTGGTGTTAATATTCGAAAAGCGTTTCGAACGCCTGCTGCTTGCGTACGCCTACGGCGGATGACACTCCTACGCCGAGTGACTGGATTACACCTCGTTGGGTGATATACCATCTACCGTTTGAGTACGAATGAATTGATTGATCGTTAGATGATTGATGAAAAATAGTCATACACTCACGTTGGAGATGAGTTATGATGCTAGTATTACAGAAACTAAAATGGTTCCACCACCTATTAAATAAACATTAATGTTAGATCCGAACAAGATACAAGTACTTACAGTAGAAATCAAGAATAGTAAATATATGAGAATCAAGAATTATAGATAGATAAGATTATATTTTATTCGCTAGGAAGAAGAATAGGATAATTAGAGGGAAATACAATTGGGAGTCTGTTTCTGAAGTGATTGCTGAGAAAATAAGCATACCTACGAGGGTCGCCCACGGGAATATCTCTAAAGTTAGGGAACTTGAAGTCGATTTCCAATTTTTGAAGGATATACTGAGGTACTGACTCTATTTTATGTAATTCAGGCTCGTCTTGATTTTCTACTTGCATTAAGGCCTGGATTAAAGGAATTGGATCTTGATTTAGATCAGTAGCTATTTTGATTTGAAACTTCAATTTTTTTATTTGTGTTTGATGCCCGCCTTTGTGGGGCATATGGGGAAGTAAATTATAATAAATGCGTCAAGGAATTCTTAACAGAACCGGAGGCCAACACTTAGGCAGTGACCAAGTCCGATGTGGGGCCACACTCTTCGGTAAGCGACCAAATCAAACTATGATCATACCCTTCGGCAGCGACTAAATCCGACGTGGTGCAATCTTCAGAAGCACCCTCGGCATTGCAACTGTTGCGCCGCAGGGGTTGCGGGCCTTCTAAGTGAAGGTGTTCGAACCCTTTCTGAACGGTAATACTTTTGGGATATCGATTCACCGAGACTCGAAACGAGTAGGCTTATAGGAAACTACGCAGCTTGAATTTTAGGAATTAATTATGAGCGAATTTGGGAAATTCTGATGAAGGCGGTTGTGTCAGTGTCGTACGGGCGCTCGCCAGTATGAGTCAGGTGTTCTAGGAATTGACCAAGGATCTCCGGGCACCGAGTGCAAACGACTGCAGGTCGATATTCGGAGAGGAGCACGGAGCAATTTTCACACTCGATGTATGTTTCCGCGTCTACGCGCGAGCTGACGAGTATACCGTGCCGTTCGCAGTGTATATAGCGACCGCGATTTGCAAGATCTTGAGCTAGATAGCAATCGGGACAAAGAGGTGCGGCGGGTCTTCCTCCAAAGTTACGTGTATAGTAACGGTGGTAAACACAGCGAGCAAATGCGCTCCAGTTTTCTAGTTCTCCGGGGAAGTTACGACGCGGGAAATGTCGGTGTCGTCGGAAGGTGACCATTGCATGTCACGACGCGCAGATCGCTAAGATGTTGATTTATCTAGATCTCAGGGGAGCTTATTACATACGAGTTTGTGAGATCGCGAGGATGGTGGGTCTCGCGACGAGGTACGGTTGATCTCCTGTTTCAGCGAGATATGTTGCGAATCCGGCGAGAGTTGACGAGCAAGTTTGGCACTGCTCTATCGGGAGCACTGTGCAGATTTCCGTTTCGCACTCAGAACACGATATTTTAGCGTTTGTATTTCCGATATGAGTGTAGTGCCGGACGATAGTTTCAAAATTCTCGAATCTATAGGGATAAGCACTACGCATGCATTCAGAGCAAATGTTAAGAAACAGACCGGCGTTTTTATAATGGTACGAGTGCACACACACGGCTGTGCGTAACCATTCACTGTACGGCAGTTCCACGGTATTACTTCGCTGCGTTGTACAGGATGGTGGGCACATGGCTCGACATTCAACTGAATATTAAAGTCACTTGGAATTGGTGTAATTGCTTCTTACCTTTTGATGTTCTTCGTAATTGCAAAACGATGTCAGTATTCGGGGGCCTAGGCTGATCGTCCTCTGGCTTGCTGGGTCCGACCGGTGATTACTGGATTCAGCTTGTTGAGTCGCGATAGAATTACGCACTGAATTTACTTGGTCTTGGGGATGTTGGAATGAAATAAAGCACTGATTTTAATCTAACTTAAATACAATTATATTTACCAATACTTGTTACAATTATGACGTTACAAGATTAAACTTAACTAGATTTGGAAATAGAAAATGATATAGGAAGGGTACGTGGCTCTGTTCCTAAGAGCAGAGACACGTCCGAACTAGAAGGCGTCTGGAGATCGAGAGAGACCGTGTAAGAGCTAGCGAGCTAGTGCTAGGAGCTTCCGAGTGCTGGAGAGTGCGCCGTGCTTCGGTTTATATAGCTCGGTGTCCCCACTTCTCGTGCCCCTACTCTCGAGCGCCCCACTCAGGGGCTCTCCCACTTTCGGGTGCTGGGCTTGCTTGCATGGGGAGGCCGATTTACAATGGGTAGGAGCGACGCGCTCCTGATTGGCGCTCTCGCGGCGCATGCGCTTTACGATAGGCCGATTTACAATGGGTAGGAGCGACGCGCTCCTGATTGGCGTTCTCGCGGCGCATGCGCTTTACAATACATTCTTATGTGCTAATGGTATGCTAGGGTGGTGCTTAGAGACATAAAGATGTATTTATAATTGTGTATGTGTAGAGTTTTAAAGGTAAGTTATGCGTATGTATAAGAGTTAACAAAAAGCGGTTTTAATAAGGATAATATAATAAGTTTAAAATATAATTACGGGGACGTCACACCTCCCCCCTTATTTTAAAATGTTTGCTCATACGCAAGCATTTTACTTAAGAGTTATAGTACGGTTTACAATGTACTTACGCTACATCGTCCTTTAGATATTTTCTTAGCTCAGAGTATGTATAGGTTGTAGATTGCTTATTCGGGTGGTAAATTTCGCTTTCGAGGGCTCGCTCTTCTGTCGTAGGACGGGATGTTTGGGGCTCGTCGTTGCTGGTGGGGGCTGGCGGTGGCTGCTCCTTCCGTGGTTGTCCTCCCAGGTGTAGCAGTAGGTGCGTGATTGAACTCCACACAGCTCCAAGCAAATGCATGCTCCATCCGTAGACTGAATGCAGGGCGTACCCGTGTATGATCGTGTCGATTATTAGCTTGATTATGCGTAATATTACGAATATCGCTAAAATGCCTGCGCTGGCTGATCCGAATGTTATAAATCCTTTCCAGGCTTTTCTTCCGGCGGATTCAGCTATTTTCTCTATCGACGCTTCGTCTATTAAGTTTATTAATGAGATGCTTCCTGCTGGTACCGTCTGTCCCATTGCGCCTCGTGTGATCGTGTTCAACATCGATGGTTTTTCGATGGGGAACATAATATGTGATTTTAATCTGTCTAGATCTTCGTTGTTGTATATTCCACTGGTGGCCAATGATGTCGGATTGGAGTACTGCCAGGCTGGGTGTGTCAGTGGCTGAATCTTTGGTGGTGCAACTGTTTCTAATGGATTTGGTGTTAAGCGGAACCAGGTTCCATGGATTTGGTATAGCATCGGGAGTAGATTGTTGCATTCCCGTGGTGATCCTAACCTGGTAAGTATTCTTGATCTCGGTAGCAGAAAGTATGATGCATTATGGTAGGACACAGGAAGTTCGTTGTAACATCTTTCCGTGTGTCTTATTTTGCATTCTACCGGGACACATTTTATTAAATGTATGGCTTCTCCTGTGGTTACTGCTGTATATCCAGGGCCCTTCATTATTCTATAGGCCATTTCATCCGGCGCGATGGTCGCTAGTGAGAGGGCGTTTTGCAGCACTTGTCTTTCCAGCGCGCACTTCTGTTCCATGATGTCACGGTAAAGTTGTGTCAACTGCGTCTTGATGTGCTTCTCAACGTATATGAACTTTGAATTTACGTATGAGAAAATATCTAAGTTATCCACTGCTATCTTGGTACGTGTTCGAAAGGTGCGACCCTTTTGCGTCTCCAGTATGATGTTACGTCCCCGCCCCAAAATTTCAAAACCTATAATCATTGCAATCATATATAATCTCACTGCTTATATCTTAGTTAAAGCCATAATTCATAATCGCTACACACTATATAATCCTATTGTTTTAACGTTACTTATACATTTTAAGCGTTAAAAGACATAACAAATTATAAAGATATATTAAACTCATATCAATAATATTGACCGCCGGTGAAAATCTGCAGACAATAAAACAGTTTCATATGAAAAGACAAAGTCATGAAAAACAAATTATTAAAGAGATATAACCTCATCGCCGCAAACTCATATCATTATAATATTGACCGCCGGTAACCTCAAAATCTGCATTACCGACAGTCGATAAAACAGTTTCCTACCGCAGATAACTTACCATAAGTCGGTAAGGAAGACTCCTTTTCTATCAATAACACGTAAGAAGCTCTACTTTATCACCTACCACATGTATTTACCAAAAGTTCTTGCGTAACTCACAGATGAAACATTAGATAGCTCAAATCCGAATAACACCCATATAGATCGAAAGACATTGTTTCGCCGAGTCCGGAACCGTTTTTAGAATTCCAAAATTCCTTTTAGTTTTCGAGTTATTTAAGATTAAAGTTTGACCTTGAGCTACCCTGAAGGATGACCTTCAAGGTTAGTTGAGTGTACCTGTCCCACCCCCACACCTGTGCACCTTTTGGTTCACGAATTATACCCAAAAACAGATTTTACATATGACTTTCTCTTTTTATCATATATTATACCATATAACTATCTCACTCTAACACACGTTTAGTATATACCATATATTATAGCCCACTATTGCTTTCTCACTCGCACCCGCATATTATATATTAAACGCTATTACCCTCTCACTCGCACTCATATAGATATTGTAATGTTAAAACCAGAGAACAATTAATTAACAATTTATTAAATCTGATTTAATCAATGAAAAGAACGAAAAATGTAGAATAAAAAATCCTAATTACGTTTATTTTTATGAGCAACCGTTCTCTTGTTTTAGCAACTTTAAGTTAAGGCGTTATTAAACGAATTCACGTATAGAATATTACTCGTTTTATTTCTTAGTGATGACGCAACCATGATGATGTAATAACACGAGGATAAAATAATTAATAATTTTTGCAAGCAAGCATACTCGTTCAAAAGAGGAGAAAGTCCCACATAAACAATATTAATAACAATTTTTTGTAGAAAGAAACGATCTCCTGTTATTACAACGCGTCAATAAATAATTAATTAAATATATATATATATCTTACCATATTAATGTTTAAACTTCGAGCGTTATATTGTTATATTAAAACTACAAGCAGAAGCACGAGAATAATTTCAATAGTTAAAGGAATTAATAATTAACAGATCTCATTAAGAAAATAATTTAAATCTTTTATTCTCTTGCTCTTGCCAGTAAAACTTCTGATGATGATGTCATGCAAAAACAATTGGAACGGATAAATAATAATTTTAACTAATGATTATAGTCAAACGAAAGAGAAAAATCTAATGAATAATTAATTCTAATGAAGTTTATTAAAATAAAGAACCGTTCAATTGTTATTGCATTTAGAAGCTACAGCGTTATAAACGATTTTATACGCTACATATTAAGCGTCTTATTAAGCATAGGCTGTAAGAACGTTATTCTACCGACATGTCCATATAAGGTAATGCGAATCGACGATGATGTCATAGGAATGCGGATACCAAAAAATAGGAATTCCGTAATGAAATTATATTCGAAAGAAAGATCGTAATTTGTCAGTCAAGAAATCCAAATACTAAAAATCGGAATCTTTCACCGTTTCCGAGTTATTGCATAAAATCTAAAGAAAAAATATCATATTACACACAGGAAATGACATCACCGATGATTCACTCAATGAAACATCGAAGACGCGGCATCCCTTTGTAAAATTATAGTCATAACAATCTTCGCGCGGCATCTCTTTGTGAATCACCGATTTGATACTTCGTTTCACACCCCGCGAGTACCCCTCTGCCTACAAACTCTAGTATATAAGGCGCTCACATTCCTGAACGCGCCGCAGTTCCTCAGTTTTTTCAGAGCAGTAACTACTCGTTACTCCTCAGTAGCAGTTCCTCTTCAGTTCAAGCAGTACTTTAACTTCAAGCAGTTCGCAATTTCAAGCAGAAGCAGTCACCACGCATCTCGACTGCAGTTCCTCTTCAATCTTCAAGCAATTCTTTAATATTCTTGAAGCAGTAATCATATTATACTACGAGCAACCTGTTATAGCAACTTTAATATAACAACAATTTAGTTTCTGAACAAGTGAGTATTATTAAGGAAAGAGTCGCGATACTCTTTGCCTGGGAGATTCAACAACGTTTTAACTTCTTTTAATTTCAATTTCATTTCTTTGTATTATAATTATTTTATTTTAAATCTTGTATCTTTATTTATGAAACTTCTACTTCATCGATCTATTCCCTAAACCTGACAACACGTTTAGTATCCGCAGACATTTACCACTGCGTTTGGTTTTAACGGTTGTCAATTCCTATCCTAAATCACTCCACGATCTTTTTCTTTTCTTTTCTTTCTTTTATTTAAATCCTGTTAAGAACCTTACATTATTTTAATTATTCATTGTTATCCTATACTATTTCCATCTCTGATCCTTTTAATTAATCGTTTAGTTTCTCACGCATTCTACTTTCTGCGTTGAGAGACCCTTTTCACTAACCGCTTTCGTTTTCACGCATCTCGCGTTGAAAAACTCTAACGCTTTCTTTAGTTTCTCATGCAATCTATACTCTGTATTGAGAAACCCTGTCTTTCTAACCTCTTTAGTTTCTCACGTACTTTACTTCCACGTTGAGAAACCCTGTCCTCACTTTAGTTTCTCATACGCTCTTACACCGTATTGAGAGACTCTATCACTAACTACTTTTGTTTCTTGCGCATCCTGCTTTTGCGTTATGAGACTCTTTGATAATTTCTTTCATCAATTCCTTAAACCCTCTCTCACTTAATTAATTGCATATAAATATATCAAGTCAAGTAAACGAAATTCTGCAATCCAGGATCATTGCATGTTAGCGTGTTACATATCGCTACTTGAGACGTGAGATCTTAGATCCCCTCGGCCTTGCGTGCAGTGCTGAGAGACGGTAGTCCGTCGGGTAGCATATTTAACTTGCTTGTAATTCTGGAATGCAGTAAATAAGAAATAAAGTAATAAAATCATGTTCAAATAAAACTTCGAACGGAAGTTTCTGTGAGAGACCCTTCTTCCATCATTTCATATAAGAATATTCTTTATCCATTATTATTCCTCAATCCTACTTTAACTCTTTCACTCAATCTATTGTTAATCTAACCTTTTTCCTTGAATAACATATTCAACTCTTAGTTTGACCATTAATAATCAATTAAATTGATAGGTGGCGAATTTCATCGGTTCACAAACTAATTTCATAACTCATCGCCAAAGTGAGTGTATGACTGTTTTCATTGATTACTTTAACATTCATATTCTTGAAACATTGCTATAATTATTTGAACGAAACGGCAGATGGTAGCACATCGGCTCCGAGTAAGTCCAATAACGTGGAGAGCTAGACAGAGGAATAGGCGTACGATAGCTCGCCGGAGGACTCGATTGACGGGTATCCGCGTTCTAACTCCAAGAGAGATTAATGAGCGTCTTCAAAATTCAGAACCTTCATTATTAGAAACCATTGCTCCTCCGCCAACTACATCTCGTTCATCACCACCACCGTTATTAGTATCAGAACGATTTCACGGCGTTTTGTCACCCACACGCGACATCATAGAATTCCCATTTCTTTCCGAGATAATAGACATACCTCCTCCCCTATCTCCTCTACCCATCGAACCGTCTCACTCACCTATTCCACTTGAAGAGTTAAACCCCTTATTCCAACTACCATTGATCGAAGACCCCCTTTTTAATGTAATAAACTTAGAAAACGGAGATTTTATTTCTTTGAACAACGAAAACTTAAATGCACTAAACAATCAAGGCGACCTTGATAGCGCAAGCGAACCACCCATATTAGACTCTTTGTTAGCCGCCTTCGATTCCGATTACCAATCATTCGCCGCAGAAAACACATTAAGCGAATTCGATTTTCAGGATATTTTCGACGAACTTTTTAATTGAATAAAGACTTCGATCACCATTATTATTATTATTATTATTATTATTGTTCTGTTTAATTATTTTGTATTACCATTGTATAACCTTTATGATAATTATTATTGTAATCAGTAATTAATCCTTTTATATTATATCCAAAAGCGAGAAACCACCCCATTTAGTATGATAATCAACATTCACTAGAGGATAATAAATACACATTTTGATAAACTCTCCTGATTTATTCTCGACTACTTCTCGAACATTCCGCCATACCGAACGACAAAGGATCTGCTCTCGGCGTTTCCCAGGATATAGCCGGCCCAGCAGGTTGTCCTAAAAAATAAATAGAGAGCACCTTCCGAAAAACCACCGAGGTAGGTTCTACGAAGGATAAGTCGCGCGTATTAAAGCGTTGCGCAATTTGTTATTGTTTTGGTGAGCCAGAACGTAACATTTTATTAAATTTGGTGGCAGCGGTGTGGGATTGATTTGCCAAAGATCTGGAAGTTCGAAGGAACGTTCGATAAAAGGCGTGATAAGTCAGAAGAAAGGAACGCTTGAAGAATCAAGAATTGGAGAAGTAAATCATATTCTAATAATTTTGTAAACCCAGCTCGTGAGGCCTTGTTGAATTCTGCCCACGTGATTGAGGGATTTACCGAACTGCCATTTTATAAATCAAGATGCCTCAAACAAGATCTGCAACCGAGAAACCTATGACCAGAGAAGAAATCGAATTATTTGCAAACAATTAGCAGAAAAAGAAGCAAGATTAAGGGATCAAGCACAAGCAATACAAATCGACAGCAAGAATTAGACCAACAAACAAGAAGTATTTTCAACGAAGATTTAAAATGCACAGAAAATTCAGAATTACGCAACAGTAAGCGTTATGGGAAACAAATTAGCACATTGAATCAACGAATCTTGGAAAAGAGATGAAGGAAGTCCTACTCCCAATAAACCAGACGAGTCCTACTTTCAGCTTTTCTTCTTGAAACTGCATCGATATTAAAACAAATTTAAACAGAACATTTGCTGTAATCCTGTTATGCGAAGTCTAGAATTAATTCCCCTATAACGAGTACCGTAGTCACTTAACAGTTCGGGACACGCCTAAGAACGGCAATGAGGAATAGAATATCTAAGTATGCGCGATTCGTTTGTAGTCGAATGCCATTTTTGGACCTAGTGTTGCGCCGCAGGGGTTGCGGGCCTTCTAAGTGAAGGTGTTCGAACCCTTTCTGAACGGTAATACTTTTGGGATATCGACTCACCGAGACTCGAAACGAGTAGGCTTATGGGAAGCTACGCAGCTTGAAGTTTAGGAGTTAGTTATGAGCGAATTTGGGAAATTCTGATGAAGGCGGTTGTGTCAGTGTCGTACGGCCGCTCGCCAGTATGAATCAGGTGTTCTAGGAATTGACCAAGGATCTCCGGGCACCGAGTGCAAACTGCTGCAGGTCGATATTCGGAGAGGAGCACGGAGCAGTTTTCACACTCGATGTATGTTTCCGTGTCTACGCGCGAGCTGACGAGTATACCGTGCCGTTCGCAGTGTATATAGCGACCGCGATTTGCAAGATCTTGAGCTAGATAACAATCGGGACAAAGAGGTGCGGCGGGTCTTCCTCCAAAGTTACGTGTATAGTAACGGTGGTAAACACAGCGAGCAAATGCGCTCCAGTTTTCTAGTTCTCCGGGGAAGTTACGACGCGGGAAATGTCGGTGTCGTCGGAAGGTGACCATTGCATGTCACGACGCGCAGATCGCTAAGATGTTGATTTATCTAGATCTCAGGGGAGCTTATTACATACGAGTTTGTGAGATCGCGATAATGGTGGGTCTCGCGACGAGGTACGGTTGATCTCCTGTTTCAGCGAGATATGTTGCGAATCCGGCGAGAGTTGACGAGCAAGTTTGGCACTGCTCTATCGGGAGCACTGTGCAGATTTCCGTTTCGCACTCAGAACACGATATTTTAGCGTTTGTATTTCCGATATGAGTGTAGTGCCGGACGATAGTTTCAAAATTCTCGAATCTATAGGGATAAGCACTACGCATGCATTCAGAGCAAATGTTAAGAAACAGACCGGCGTTTTTATAATGGTACGAGTGCACACACACGGCTGTGCGTAACCATTCACTGTACGGCAGTTCCACGGTATTACTTCGCTGCGTTGTACAGGATGGTGGGCACATGGCTCGACATTCAACTGAATATTAAAGTCACTTGGAATTGGTGTAATTGCTTCTTACCTTTTGATGTTCTTTGTAATTGCAAAAGGATGTCAGTATTCGGGGGCCTAGGCTGATCGTCCTCTGGCTTGCTGGGTCCGACCGGTGATTACTGGATTCAGCTTGTTGAGTCGCGATAGAATTACGCACTGAATTTACTTGGTCTTGGGGATGTTGGAATGAAATAAAGCACTGATTTTAATCTAACTTAAATACAATTATATTTACCAATACTTGTTACAATTATGAAGTTACAAGATTAAACTTAACTAGATTTGGAAATAGAAAATGATATAGGAAGGGTACGTGGCTCTGTTCCTAGGAGCAGAGACACGTCCGAACTAGAAGGCGTCTGGAGAATTAACTTTACTCTCTGCGTCTCTGGGTCTCGTGCTTCGGTTTATATAGCTCGGTGTCCCCACTTCTCGTGCCCCTACTCTCGAGCGCCCCACTCAGGGGCTCTCCCACTTTCGGGTGCTGGGCTTGCTTGCATGGGGAGGCCGATTTACAATGGGTAGGAGCGACGCGCTCCTGATTGGCGCTCTCGCGGCGCATGCGCTTTACGATAGGCCGATTTACAATGGGTAGGAGCGACGCGCTCCTGATTGGCGTTCTCGCGGCGCATGCGCTTTACAATACATTCTTATGTGCTAATGGTGTGCTAGGGTGGTGCTTAGAGACATAAAGATGTATTTATAGTTGTGTATGTGTAGAGTTTTAAAGGTAAGTTATGCGTATGTATAAGAGTTAACAAAAAGCGGTTTTAATAAGGATAATATAATAAGTTTAAAATATAATTACGGGGACGTCACACCTCCCCCCTTATTTTAAAATGTTTGCTCATACGCAAGCATTTTACTTAAGAGTTATAGTACGGTTTACAATGTACTTACGCTACATCGTCCTTTAGATATTTTCTTAGCTCAGAGTATGTATAGGTTGTAGATTGCTTATTCGGATGATAAATTTCGCTTTCAAGGGCTCGCTCTTCTGTCGTAGGATGGGACGTTTGGGGCTCGTCGTTGCCTTTGGCGGGTGTTGGTGGTGGGGTCTTCTCCTTCTGACGTCCGGCCAGGTGCAGTAGCAGGTGTGTCACTGAACTCCACACGGCTCCCAGTAGGTGCATGCTCCAACCGTAAGTCGAGTGTAGGGCGTATCCGTGTATCGTTGTATCGATAATCAATTTAATTATTCTCAGAATGATGAATATGGCTAGGATGCCCGCGCTGGCCGATCCGAATGTTATGAATCCTTTCCAGGCTTTCCTTCCGGCGGATTCAGCTATCTTCTCCAATGATGCTTCGTCCATGAGGTTTAGGAGGGATATACTGCCGGCTGGCAGTGTTTCGCCCATCGCGCCACGCGCGATTGTATTTAACATGGAAGGCTTCTCAACCGGGAACATGATGTGCGTTTTTAGTCGATCCAGGTCGTCGCTGCTGTATATGCCGCTTGTTGCTAAAGACGCTGGGTTCGAATAATGCCACGCAGGATGCGTTAACGGCTGGATCATCGGTGGCGCTTTCGTTTCTATTGGCTTTGGCGTGAGACGGAACCACGTTCCGTGAATCTTATACAGCATCGGGATTAGGTCGCTGCATTCCCGCGGTGACCCTTGGCGGGAAAGAATTCTTGACCTCGGCAGCAAGAAGTATGATATATTTTTGTGTGACACAGGGAGCTCATGATAGCATCTCTCCGTGTGTCTGATCTTGCATTCCACTGGGACGCATTTTATCAGATGAATCGCTTCTCCAGTGGTGACGGCCGTGTAGCCGGGGCTCTTCATTATGCGGTACGCCATTTCATCCGGTGCGATGGTTGCCAGCGATAGTGCGTTTTGCAGCACCTGCCTTTCTAAAGCGCACTTTTGCTCCATTATGTCTCTGTATAGCTGTGTCAATTGCGTTTTAATGTGCTTCTCTACGTAGATGAATTTTGAGTTTACGTACGAGAATAGGTCGAGGTTGTCTACAGACATTTTCGTTCGGGTGCGAAAGGTGCGGCCTTTTGATGTTTCCAGGATGAATAGCTTCGGATGTTCTGTTTGGAACAGGTTATAGCCGCACACGCTGAGTTCTGCAGTTTTGGCGAGTGCAAAGGTCGTGTCTTGTGTGGTCACTGTGTATATGGTAGGTGAATTCCGCCGGTCTCTTGGTGTCAGTTTCACTGCAGGTCCCTCGTAGAGGATGTCATATTGATCAAAATGGCAGCTATCGGCGGGGAGTGGATGCCAGTAGGTTTCCGATCCTTCAATGTCGAAGCAGTAGCCAGGCTCAACCCTGCAGTGGGTTCCAGATGGGAGGATGATGTCGCCGGTGGATCTTTTTACCGAGGCTTCAGAAGACCTCAGGGTGATCTTGATGGAGGCTTGGACCACGACGTTCTCCCATGATCCATGTCCGTCCGTGTACTGCGATCCGGAACATCTGCCGTCCATTGACACTGACCCTGCCAGTGTGGCACTTCGTAAATTGGTGGTGTTCTTGGCTATTCCATCTAGTATGGCGTTGGCAATGGTAATGGTGCCGGTTTCATGTAGCCTCCGGCAAGCTTGTTCTCCGATTTCTCGAATATATTCTTTTCTTCCCTGATGGACTATTGAGACATGCGAATGCATTCCGCAATAGTGTACTGTCCGATCGATTTCGATCTTGCACTGGGTTATTTCGGTGTGGTCGTAATCGGATAGTTGCATCAACTGGACGTAGGTTTCGTTCTTGGTAGGCTCAATGTCTTCCATGTTGCAATCGCCTATATCGAGTAATGATAGAGTTGTTATGTTAAGGCCTTGTCCTCCACAGTCGTATCCCGTCAGAGCGGCTGTGAGGGGAATACACACAAACATTACAGCGCGGAACATGTTGGCTGTTCGGAGTTCAGCGAGACACTGTCGGCCGGTTGCTCCGATGTCCGGTTGTTACGATGTCTTCCTTCGTCTTCGGGGGTGGGGAATGGCTTTAGTTTGTCCGTGTGGACTACTCTGGAGTTCTTCGCATTTACCCTAATTCTTACATTATTATTTTTTAATATTTCAACTATCTCATATGGGCCAGTGTACTGGTCTTCTAATTTCTTTGTCGGTTCTTTGAGTAAGTATGCCTTATCTTTTAACTTAAATTTATGGGGGTTCGCTCGCTTATCGTAATAAACCTTTGACCTTTCTTTTGCGGTCAACAGGTTATCGTGTGCATTTTCTTGCACGTCTCGAATTCGGTTATAAAGGGTCTTAAGGTATTCCTCGTAGCTTTCATTTACCATATCTTCAGGCGGAGGGTCGCTCGTTGGTGTTCGCGCTAATTTACCATAGACCAGTTCGTGCGGAGTGTATCGGGTGCTCTCGTGTACGCTCGTGTTATAAGAAAAACAAGCCAGTTTTAAATATTCGTCCCATTCGGATTTGTTTTTTATCGTTAATTTTAAATATTCCCATAGTACGTGATGAGAGCGCTCGATAGATCCGTTTGATTGTGGTCTGTACGCAGTCGTCTTATACTGTCTAATTCTAAATTTTTTCGCTACAGTCTTCATTAAGCTGTTTATAAAATGCGAGCCTTGATCGGTTAATATGGCTTTGGGCGCTCCGTAAGTACATATAAATTCGTTTGTCAGGGCGTTGGCCACTTCAATGGCTCCCGCATTTTTCAAGGGGATTGCCAGCGAATACTTGGTCAACAGATCTTGTATTGTCAAAATGTACGCGTTACCGGAATGGGAAGTCGGTAGAGGCCCCATTATATCCATGGATATCTTATCAAACGCGGCGTCGGGTGTGTCCGTCAGTATCATTGGCTGTCTTATCTTTCGTCTCGTTAGTTTTTTTAACTGGCAGTCCCGGCATCGCCGGATGAAGGTTTCTATTTGCGCTTTCATTCGTGGCCAGTAGTATTTTTGTTTTATTCGATTAAGCGTTTTGGTTATGCCTTTGTGGCCTCCTATGGCTGACGCGTGATTTTCTGCTATTATTGCTTCGCGAGTATCTATGTTCGGGATTCGTATAGCGTTTGTACATACGGTCACGCTAACTCCGGTGTTTCTTAATATGTTTTCTATCAGATGTTTGATATTCTCCCAGGGTATGCTGTCGACAAACCCTTTACAAATGGAGAAACTCTTGAGTCCGAGTTCTTTCACGACGTCCAATAATGAGTATATGGCGTCTCGGATGATTTCGTTTTCGATTAACTCGGATACTTTATTTTTTATAATTAATGCGACTATGTGAGTATTATGCTTATATGGAATTACGCGGGCCCGTGCTAAGGTCGCGTCTGTAATGTTTGGGAGAGAGTCGGCTTCTTTCAGCGCACTTGCACCTTTGTCGCAGGGTATTCCTGACTGAGTAGTAAATATTACTATATTGTCTTTACGCGAGAGGATATTTTCCGGTGTATGTTGAAATCGGATTTTATTATCTGGTTGAAGATCGTACGGTGTGTCAAGTGTGTCGAATAAAGCTTCGTCTTCGCTCGTTTCGCTATTCGGATCGCTAATATAATCGGTTTCAGTGTCAGAATATTCGGAGTCGCTTCTGAATGCGTGCTGTGAATTTTCAGAGTACCTAATCTTATCGCAGGAGGTCGTTGGGTCGGCTATGTCGGACCCGGTTTCGTTATCGGATGTGCTCATTAAAATTTCAGTATTTATCTTATCTTGGTGTTTTCGACGACGGCTTATTTCTGGGCGCACGTGGTGTTTTCGACGACGGCTTATTTCTTATCTTATCTTCTACTGATATAAGGTTATCGGGTTCACGTCCTGTTTTCGACGACGGCTTATTTCTTATCTTATCTTCTACTGATATAAGGTTATTTGGTTCACGTCCTGTTTTCGACGACGGCTTATTTCTTATCTTATCTTTGTTACTTGCACGTGGTGTTTTCGTTGGTGACTCGACGTTATTCTTATCTTTACCGGATGTTGGGTTATCGGGCGTACGCAGCGTTTTCGTCGTTCGTTGCGTAGGCTTAGCGTCGAAGATCGTTTCGTCTTCGGAGTCGGTGATTTCTAATGGAAATATTCGGTTAGCTAGCGGTTTATCGGAGCTGTTATGCGTGGGGTTTCTGGACAGAGCGTCAGCGTTGCAATTCAGTTTACCGGCTTTATAAATTACCTTGTACTCGTATTCCGCGAGTTTCAGGCGCCATCGGATTAGACGCGAGGTGGGGTCTTTCACGGAATGGAGCCAGACAAGAGGTTTGTGATCCGTTACTAAGGTGAATTCGTTACCGTACAAATATGGTCTGAAATAGTTCACGCAATATACGATCGCGAGTAGTTCTTTTTCTATTGTCGAGTAATTTTGTTCAGCCTTGTTAAGTAGTCGTGACGCATATGCTATCGGCCTATCTTTTCCTATTTCTCCTTGACTCAGTATTCCGCCTATTGCATAACCCGATGCGTCGGTCGTTAGCACGAATGGCTTTGTGAAATCCGGGTGTTGTAAGAGCGGCTCCGTACACAGTTGGTCTCTTAAATTAACGAAAGCGGTCTCCTGGGGCTCCTGCCATACGAATGTTTCGTCTTTCTTTAGGAGAGCCGTAAGAGGCTTTGAGGTTCTCGAGAAATTCTGGAGGAAACGTCTGTAGTAACCCGCTAGTCCGAGAAACTGTTTAATATTCTTGGCGTTCTTAGGCCGCGGGAAATTCTTTACTGCTTCAATTTTCTTTGGATCGGGTTTTACTCCGTCCTCGCTAATGATATGACCGAGGTACGTTACTTCTTTCCTCAAGAATTCGCATTTGTCCGGCTGGAGACGCAGGTTCGCGCTACGGAGTCGTTCTGCTAGCTGATTAAATTTTCGCTCGTGTTCTACTAGGCTGCTAGCGTAGATGACTATGTCATCTAAATAAACGAATAAACAGATGCCCTGAAGTCCGCTTAAGATTCTGTCCATTAGGCGTTGGAATGTGGCCGGTGCATTTTTTAAGCCGAATGGCATGCGTTTGAACTCGTAGTGGCCGAAAGGAGTTGAGAAAGCTGTTTTCTGGGCGTCTTGTTTGTTCATTGGGATTTGATGGAAACCGGAGGCTAAGTCGAATACACTAAAATACTTTGCGCTGCCTAATTGATCGAGTATGTCTGTTATATTAGGTAATGGGTACGCGTCTCCGAGGGTTTTTTCGTTCAGCGCTCGAAAGTCGATCACCAGCCTCCATCGCTTATTTCCTTTAGAATCGCATTTTTTTGGCACGATCCACAGCGGTGAATTATATGGAGATACTGATTCTTTTATTACATTATTTTTGAGCATGTCGCCGACCTGTTTGTTAATTTCCCCTTTGTGTATCTGCGGGTAGCGGTATTGCTTTGTATTTATGGGTTGGTCGTCGGTAGTTACGATCTTATGCTCTATGACGTTAGTATAGCTGAGCTCCTCCGTTGGGAGCTGGAATAGGTCGCAGTTTTTGCTTATGATCTTTTCTACGTGTTCGCGTTCCACGCGGTTTAGATGATTGAGTCGTAAGAGATTTTGAACTTGATGTGCTCGGTTTGATTCGGCGTGCGTTTTAACCGTATTGATGACGGAGCTCCGTTCGCTAGCGACGGGTCCGTAGGAGGAAATCTGATCGATTTCTTGGAGTTCGATGTGGGGAACGATGAGTTCGCGATCAACCTCGCTCGTGTTGATCACCTGTATGTACGCTCTCCCGTTGCGGTTTGTCACGAGGGCGTCACCTAGGTAGACGCCTTTGCAGACGCTAAGTCGCGGGACATAACCGGTTTTTATATTAGAGTTTTTTACTCTGAGATAGAAGGTTCCCTGTGATCTCGCGGGTATCACTATAGTTTCGCGAGACGAGAAGGGGATTTTGTTTCCTTGCCATTTAACGTATTGCTCCGAGAGATTGATATTTGTAGCATCGCGCAGAAAGTCGGATCCTAGGATGCCTTCCTGGGCGATGGGGAAATTATTCGGAACGACGTGGAGCACGACGGGATGGCCCTTGAATTGGATCTCGGCTGATCCGAGGGTTTCTACTTGGCCGCTCGTAATACCGCTGAGATACAGCGGGTTATCTTTAATGACTGGAGTTTCAGGATGTAGGCTTCTTTTCTTTATTACATTTGGCGCGGCGCCCGTGTCTATCATGAAGTTAGTTTCCTGAAGGAGCCCGTCGGCTGCTATGGTTACCGTGGGGGCATGTGAAAACTCTTCAGGGTTTAAGACCGCGATTCGGGCTCTTGTTTCTCTTCTACTATTATGGGGTTCATGGGACGCGAGGCTTTCTGTTCGTCCGACCGGGCTGCGTCCGGGCGCCCTGGTGGACGGCGGTCGTTTCCCGACTCCGCTTTTCGAGAATTATTATACTGTCTCTTTCGACATTCCTCGAGCTCGTGTCCGACGCTCTTGCAATAGCGGCAGACCTTTTCGATTCTATGTTTATCTCGCGGGTTCTCGGCTTTGTAGGAGTCTCGCGAATTTTCGTTTCTATATGACTCGCGAGGGGCTTCATTTCGATAGCTGTTACGCGGATAGTAGCGTGCGTCATCGCGCGAGGTATGCGGTCGCGGGGATCTGGTTTCTCCGCGTGACGGGCTTGGTGCTCGGTATCGTGTTAGATTAGATTTCTCGGGGGTCGAGTGTGCAAGAGGCTGCCCGATAGGGTTCATGTTACCATATCTCGGGTCGTGACCGCGGCGATAACGCGGCTCGGCTCTCTGCTTATCTAACTCTTGCCGCTTGGCGATAGTCTTGGCGGCAGCGAAGGCGTCCGTGTGACGCTGACGCATTTCCGGCGTTATCTGTAGCCGGTATTCGAGGGGAAGGCCTTCATAAAACGAGCGTGCTGTGAGGCTATCAATTTCGGCGATAAAGTGGTTATCTAATCGCTTCTTCTCTCGGCGTTCGATGTCGAGAATACTGGTACGTATATCTTTTACTCTGCTGATGAAATCTAATACGTGTTCGTGTGGTTTCAGATAGATCGTGCTTAATTCTCCGCGGTACTGGTCGAGAGTTTTCGAAGAGCCGAATGCTCCCGTGAGCAGATCTACTAGCTCGGTTACGGTATTGCATGGTTCATCTTCTACCGCGTAGTAGGCTCTTCCGCGTAATTTATTTATTAAGAGTCGGGTGAGGTTGCGTTCGGCTGCCGTTGGTATGATTTCGCGGGCGCGACGGCAGGCGCGAGTAAATTGCGTGAGAGGAATATTATATCCGTCGAACCATGGTACGGAATCGGTGGCATCGCGAAATGATACTTTAGGCGAGATATCGGAGTTAGAGTTACTGTTCACGATGGGGGACCTTGATTCATAGGAAGTGTGCGTTTGCTGATAGGGACCGTGGATCGGGTGACCGGGTTCAAGACCCATGATAACGGAGTTATCTACCCACTTCCTTTCCATATCTTTTTCACGTGCTGATAGCTCGGCTTCACGCGCGTCTAAATTACGTGCCAATTTTTCTCGTTCACGCTCGAGCCTTTGTCTTTCGGCGTCCATGTCATCCATGCGCATTCGTAATTCTTTTTCTTGAGCCCTCATTCGAGCTTCTTTATCATGTAATGATCGTTCGACCGCGGCGATTTCTTCTTCGCGGGTGGAGAGTTGCGCGTGTACGCGACTTGCGGCTTCCTCGAGCCCTGGATTTGATGCTACTGCACCGGTTTTAGTAATTTTACTGCGCGTTTCCCTTTCCATTGTGGCGATTTCGGTATCCCACCGCTGTCACCAATTTTGTTGCGCCGCAGGGGTTGCGGGCCTTCTAAGTGAAGGTGTTCGAACCCTTTCTGAACGGTAATACTTTTGGGATATCGACTCACCGAGACTCGAAACGAGTAGGCTTATGGGAAGCTACGCAGCTTGAAGTTTAGGAGTTAGTTATGAGCGAATTTGGGAAATTCTGATGAAGGCGGTTGTGTCAGTGTCGTACGGCCGCTCGCCAGTATGAATCAGGTGTTCTAGGAATTGACCAAGGATCTCCGGGCACCGAGTGCAAACTGCTGCAGGTCGATATTCGGAGAGGAGCACGGAGCAGTTTTCACACTCGATGTATGTTTCCGTGTCTACGCGCGAGCTGACGAGTATACCGTGCCGTTCGCAGTGTATATAGCGACCGCGATTTGCAAGATCTTGAGCTAGATAACAATCGGGACAAAGAGGTGCGGCGGGTCTTCCTCCAAAGTTACGTGTATAGTAACGGTGGTAAACACAGCGAGCAAATGCGCTCCAGTTTTCTAGTTCTCCGGGGAAGTTACGACGCGGGAAATGTCGGTGTCGTCGGAAGGTGACCATTGCATGTCACGACGCGCAGATCGCTAAGATGTTGATTTATCTAGATCTCAGGGGAGCTTATTACATACGAGTTTGTGAGATCGCGATAATGGTGGGTCTCGCGACGAGGTACGGTTGATCTCCTGTTTCAGCGAGATATGTTGCGAATCCGGCGAGAGTTGACGAGCAAGTTTGGCACTGCTCTATCGGGAGCACTGTGCAGATTTCCGTTTCGCACTCAGAACACGATATTTTAGCGTTTGTATTTCCGATATAAGTGTAGTGCCGGACGAT
>CABEGB010001409.1:0-44816 GCA_901521435.1 Crematogaster levior | reverse complement strand
ACTAATCGAACCATCTAGTAGCTAGTTCCCTCCGAAGTTTCCCTCAGGATAGCTGGCACTCGGACGTTCCGCATTGGAACGCGCGCGAGTCTCATCTGGTAAAGCGAATGATTAGAGGCCTTGGGGCCGAAACGACCTCAACCTATTCTCAAACTTTAAATGGGTGAGATCTCTGGCTTTCTTGAATTATGAAGCCACGAGCATCTCGGATCAGAGTGCCAAGTGGGCCATTTTTGGTAAGCAGAACTGGCGCTGTGGGATGAACCAAACGCAGAGTTAAGGCGCCCAACTCGACGCTCATGGGACACCATGAAAGGCGTTGGTTGCTTAAGACAGCAGGACGGTGGCCATGGAAGTCGGAATCCGTTAAGGAGTGTGTAACAACTCACCTGCCGAAGCAACTAGCACTGAAAATGGATGGAGCTGAAGCGTCGAGCCTATACTCTGCCGTCAGCGGCAAGTGGGGCGGCAAGTGCTTGCGCGCGCTCGCGTGTTTGCGTGGCGCGCGCGGCACGCGCCGCCACGAAGCCCTGACGAGTAGGAGGGTCGCGGCGGTGCGCGCAGAAGGGTCTGGGCGCGAGCCTGCCTGGAGCCGCCGTCGGTGCAGATCTTGGTGGTAGTAGCAAATACTCCAGCGAGGCCCTGGAGGACTGACGTGGAGAAGGGTTTCGTGTGAACAGCCGTTGCACACGAGTCAGTCGATCCTAACCCCTAGGAGAAATCCTATGTCAATGACGGCGTACATGATACTCGAGTGTCGATATACACACACAATAACGGAAAAGACGACAACTTAACTGTTGTCGTCGTAACGTTTTTGTGATGATGATGATGACTGACACACGCCCGTCGGGCGAAAGGGAATCCGGTTCCTATTCCGGAACCCGGCAGCGGAACCGCATACAATTCGGGCCCTCGTAAGAGTGTTCGTCGGGGTAACCCAAAATGACCTGGAGACGCCGTCGGGAGATCCGGGAAGAGTTTTCTTTTCTGTATAAGCGTTCGAGTTCCCTGGAAACCTCTAGCAGGGAGATAGGGTTTGGAACGCGAAGAGCACCGCAGTTGCGGCGGTGTCCGGATCTTCCCCTCGGACCTTGAAAATCCAGGAGAGGGCCACGTGGAGGTGTCGCGCCGGTTCGTACCCATATCCGCAGCAGGTCTCCAAGGTAAAGAGCCTCTAGTCGATAGACTAATGTAGGTAAGGGAAGTCGGTAAATTGGATCCGTAACTTCGGAATAAGGATTGGCTCTGAGGAGCGGAGCGTGTCGGGCTTGGGCGAGGTGAACGCTCGGCGTTCTCGCGCTGCAGTCCGGGATCCGAGCTCGGTCCCGTGCCTTGGCCTCCCGCGGATCTTCCTTGCTGCGAGGCTTCCGTGGCGGCGCGAGCCGTCGCGGTCGTCCTCTTCGGCCGCCATTCAACGCTCAGCTCAGAACTGGCACGGACTAGAGGAATCCGACTGTCTAATTAAAACAAAACATTGCGATGGCCCTCGCGGGTGTTGACGCAATGTGATTTCTGCCCAGTGCTCTGAATGTCAACGTGAAGAAATTCAAGCAAGCGCGGGTAAACGGCGGGAGTAACTATGACTATCTTAAGGGATTAATTAAAATAAGACATTTTATTTAATTATTTATTTATGACTGTTGTGGAGCGGAACAGAACTATATTTAACAAGAGGTGCTTTAATGAAGAGGCGTGAAACTGGATCAGCGGGGCACTAAGTGTTGCTGAGGTCATAAGCACAAATTACAAATAGAACAGGTCTGTGGGAGCCCCGAGGAGGTTCTAAGCTTGAGCTCGCCTTTGCTCGCTTGAACGCCCCGGGGTGCTTTTAGTAGTACGGGCCATCCCTGAGCGCGCACTCATCCTTGTCCGGCGTCCCACGTAGGTGGGTAATAGGGACTTGTAGAGCCGACTGGGTGTCTCATACGGAGACACACCGCACCCTGTCGCGCTAGCAAGCCCGACCCGACAAGGATGACTGTGAGGGACGGTCTAAGAGCACTTCTCGCTTGAGCCGTAGTGCGGTGTCTATGGTGAGAGTGGGAAGTGCGGCCAGGAGCCCCGGACCCACTCCCAAGTGAGGTCCCGGGGTACTCTCCTTAAGGGGTTATATACCTTTCTCGGCCCGAAAAATAGCTCTTTTTCACTAATTTTTTTTTAAGAAACAAAAAGGCACATAAGGATCGGGTTTTTTTTATATTAAAGAACATACTTTAGACTTGTAACTCAATTTTTATTGAAATAAAATAACCCCCTTTACCCCCCCTGCAGTCCCCCGAAGTTGACTGTGCACAATGGGACTTAAATCGCGGTACCATGGATTGCTTCTTATCCAATCATCTGAAATCAAAAAGCAATATTGCACCTTGAAGTTTATTAAATTTACTCGTATTTGACCCATTCTTTTTTTAAATTTCGAATTTAAAACAAAATGGCAGATGTTCAAACTTAAGGTATCATTTTTCACGTATAAATTTTATTTTTAAACATGCTAAAAAAATATAAAAAATTAAGATATCAAAAAAATCATGGGTCAAATACTAGAGAATTTTATAAGCTTTCAGACAAAAAAAAACCGGATGGGAATCGGTTAAGTAGTTATTGAGATATTTATGGTACCGACTTTGAAAACACGGTTTCGAGAAAAATGCGTTTAAAGTTTTCGAACAAGTTTACACTATAATAAAGGAGTTTTTTTGCGACTTACATATAATCATCTATTCCGGGACTATACAGGGAATCTTCCTGGGAAAGGTGCTCGTCGATTTTTTGATTGTTGCTCAACCGGCGGCTGATACGGGCCTCCTGCGTCGCGTGCTGTGCTCGGATATCTGCTTGGTCGCAACGCCGATTGTCTGTTAATGCAGTGAATTGTACCGCGTTTCGTCCAACAGTTATTCCCATTGTATTCATTATTCGTAGAAGGGCCGACGAACCTTCGTTAAATAAGCAAACTGCGAGGAAAGTCTCAATTTCCACGATTTTTGCGCTACTGTTGGTGTTTTTGTGGGCTATTCTCCAGATCAAATTATTAAAACTTTCGTTGGCGTTTTGCGTAAATCCGCCGAGGCAACGTTTTAATAATGCCTCATTAGTCAGATTTTCGTATATAGGGCGGATCGCATCCAAAACCTCGTCTGGTAAAGCATTGTAGCTTTGCTCGTACGTGTCCAACGATCCGTTCGCTTTTGCTTGCTGCCATTTGCACCATGAATCCGAGGCTTGAGGACAAAGATGATGTTGCGGCTTGTCTTTCGTCGAGCTATAATGATAGAAAGTGGCCCACACCGCATCCCGCATTCCTTCCACTGAGTCAAAATTTCGCCGAATAGCCAAACCATAATATACCGAGAGCTTGTCTATCATTTTCGCAGTTAACTTATTCCTTCCACCAATGCCCTTGTGATCTTTTTTGCATTTCCGGAGTCGAGCACCCATGCGTTTCTGCACGTGTCCAATGCATTCTTTTTTTTCTATTTCAGTTGTATCTCCGTACGGTCGAGATTCAGCTTTGAACGTCTTCGAATCACCGTCACCAATGTAATGCATATACTTTACTCCATACTTTTTCTGCGATCTGTGAAACATTTCTTTAATAGAATCGACTTCCATTTTTCCAGCTGAATCTTCATGATTTGATTGGCATTTGTTTTGATGCTCGATTTCCCACTCGCGATACTCTTCAGTATCTTTCTTTTTGACCCAAACCTCGCATTCTTTGCAGTACGAAGATTTCACGTTTACGTCGACAATCTTCTTCGAATGCACTCCGATGAGACTGCACACACCATATAGAGAAGAAAACCCACGCTTATGCTATGTTCCGTCTCCCGAAACACCTAAATCTGTAGCGTTTTCGACCTCTTGCTCCAAACTCGTCCTCAACTGCTCCTCTTGTACCGCGTCTTTCATGAGTAATTCCGCGATGGCTTTGGATGCTGTTTGAATATTATTCTGAATTTTATTGTGCGTTTTTTGAGTGACAGGAGGAGACAGATCCATTAATCCACAAAATTTTTTCTCGGCAGATGCTCCTTGTCCTAAGCAACGCATTGCGAAACTGAATCGCCGGTTGATTTCGTACGATAAACCGATTTTCGGGCAAGAAGAAACGTCCGTTGGCCTGCACTTGTCACAAATAATCACAATTTTAAAGCCAAGTCCGCGAGTGCTTTCTGTCTGAAATTTCACGTCACCTCCGCACGTTTTACATTTTACGACTTGTGAAATTTCATTAAAAACGGAATTGAAATTTAGAATTCGGTAATTTAAAGTATCATTCTCCGGCACAAGCACATCAGATATCGACATCGATTTTAATTTCTTAGCAGCACTAACCGTTTTCTCGGTTTCGCTTTCTAAAGCCCATCCATTTGGTGGCTTTGGACGTTTTGACGTCCAATCTTTGCGAAATGCACCGCTTCGTTTCGATTCCTGACTACTTTTTGCTGCACTCATTGTGACACTGCCATCCAACAAAACATGTGCCAGAGAACTGATGTGCTCTGCCGTAACGGCTTATGAGGTGCCGAGACGACGGTCTGTATAAAGAACTGTAACTTCGTCAATTTTTCGAATTTCTTCAAATGGCTTCGGATATACATTTTTGAAATGTTAATCTTTCAAAATATGTAATAAAAAAAAATCAATTTTTTGAAGCCGAGAAAGGTATATGCCCCCTTAAGGCATTTAATTGTTGCGCTCGCGCACGCTTCACGCACACTCGCGCACTCACTCCGCGGCACTCTCGCAGAAAGAACCAACTCGGGATAAAGAATAACTAAGGGATTTATTGTGACTTCGTAAATACAGGCGTAGCAGATTGACAGCTCGTTCTCAACAACAACGACATGACAACGCGCCTGGCAACGCGTAAACAGGCGTCGCCAGGGAACAGGAAACATCCTCCGGTACGCATCTTCATTGCGTACCGGATAATCGGGCGCGGGCGCAACATAATGATAACACACGCACTAACACATGCAGCATAAGAAAAAAATAGTCAAAGAGGGTAAGCAGGAACCCTCGACGTGCTTGGCCAAAGCAACACGCCGCTCCGCTGATACTATAAATTTTGTAAGGCAACACGCCGCTTAAGCCGCGGCGTACAAGGCAACACGCCGCACTAATTGCGGCATATAAAGCAACACGCCGCGGCGTACTTATACAGATTTTGAAAGCAACACGCCGCGGCTCACTTATATATATTCCGAAAGCAACACGCCGCTTTCAATTTTAACTTTAATAAAAAGCAACACGCTGTGGCTTACTTTTATATATTTTTTGTAATGCAACACGCCGCTTATAGCCTTAAAGGCAACACGCCGCCTCTATCCTTACGTCTAAAAGCAACACGCCGCTTTTATCTTAAAAGGCAACACGCCGTGAGCGAATCGATGGTCCAGAGGCTCCCCCCCCGAGTAACATAGGAGAAACCTAAGGTGAGTCTGACTCAAGTCTGACTCACGCGTGCCGCGACATAGCAAAATGCTGATCTCCCTACACTAGGTCTTATGACTGTGGGGACAAAGTTGCTGCCCAAGACCCAAAGCAACACGCCGCGGCACCTTAGAATAAAGCAACACGCTTAGGTAAATATTTGAAAGGGGCGTATGTGCATATACGCCCCTATTCCATCAAAGCAACACGCCGCGTGGGAGCCTTACGGGATCATCGATCCGCTCACAAACCAACACACGGCATTTATTTTATCTTATCTTTGATGCCTTTTTTTTGGTAACTCAGGGGAAACTTTTTATAAGTACCCTGGGGACCCGGGGGAGTCCCCAGAGTTATGTGGGATTCTCCGGAAGGGAGAAGAATCTCCCTTCCGACATACCCACTAAAACCCCTGAGGGTGACCTTCCTAGCCCATAAGGAGGGGGAGCAGGGCATCGCTTGAGGCATTTCTTCCTGCTCCCCTTCGGGCATGGCCGTTTTCGGCCCCTGTCCTGGGGGGGGGAGTGACGCTCCTCCCCCCCAGATTGACTACCAAACTCCGGGGAAGGTTGAGTCACCGCAACCTTCCCCCACCCCCAGTTGTTATGAGGGGGGGCGCCCCCGGGTGATAATAGGGCAAGAGGTGACTGGGGCGGGGGCCCCCAGTCACCTCTTCTTTTTCCGCTTCCCCGCGGCCTTACCTGAACCAACGGCGGGGGAGGAGGAGGGGACAGAACCCCTCCCCCTCCACCCGCCGGCTCAGCCGCGAGGAAGCGGTTTTCCTTATCATGAGAAAGAGGGAGGGGTGCCTTAGGCACCTTAACTCCCTCAGAAGGGGGCAGAGAACCCCCTGAATCTCTTCTCAAAAATTCCTCCAGCACCCAGTACACCGCCCCATTTAAACTTGCCTGATTAGCAGAGCAAGAGGGAGCGGATTGAAGAAGCGCTTTCCTCACCATCGAGCTAAAATCATTCGTCACCTCCTCCTCAAACTCCTGCACAAACGCCTGCACACATGGGGGTGGAGGAGAGGAAGAAGGAACTTCTTGTACCTCCCCAAAATCTACAATGATGGAGGTTTTTCCCCCATCCGAAAGACGTGCGTCAAGTTCCACCCTGGGGAAGGAACTCTTGATCCGCCTCCCGGATAAAGCCTTATCCTTCTCCTTCTCCTTCTTCCCCCTGATCCCATCCTCCAGGATCAGGGAGGTTTTTTGGTTGGCGGCACCTTCCACCACCCGCCCCCCCGCAATCGGTAGTCTGTCTAGACTGACCGCCAGGAGGAGGCAGGACAGGTCTTTCGGGTCCGCCTCTACCGCCGCCTCTGTCCCCACACCAGTGGGGATAGATGTAGGAGCCGGGGGGGAGGGGTAGGAGCCCCATTCCCCCCTGATTCCTCAACCTCCATTAGAGCTCCGGACGAGTGCCCCCCCTCCTGGGGGGCCTCCTCCATAACCCCCACGGGGGGCGAACTCTCCTCCGGATGCTCAGCAGGGGCATCCACCTCCATGGCGTCCCCTCCGGGGAGAGACACCTCAGAAGGCACCCCACCCGGAGAAGACGCCACCTCCGACGCCCCAAGGGGAGCTCTGTCCCTCCCCTTATTTTTCCTCCGGTTTCCCCCCTTGCGGGGGGTAACCACTGGGCAGGTGGGCCCACCAATCCGGTGGGACGCCACCTGTCTAACAGAACGGACAATGCGCGGCTTTCGCCGCGCACGCCGCCACCTGATGCCCCTCGGCTCCGCACCGGAGACACTAGGTACTCCGGTCGGTGGCCGAGGGGCAAAACTTCCGGGTGTGCCCCCGCGCCAGGCACCTGAAGCACCTGGCGGAGGTCACACCCACCGCCGAGGGGGTCTGAGTGCCCACCGATCACGTGGGACACCCAGACCTCCCTCCCCTCTTCACTGCCGTGGCATAGGACGCCTCGGCAATTTCCTCCTGCTCCCCCAAGAAGTGGAGGAGCTCCTCAACCGTTTTCAGTACAGCCTTTAGTAAGGCTGTACCCGCGGTAGCCCAATGGTGCGGGGCGCCCGCGTTGCACGCCCCGCACCGCCCGTCGTCCGATGACGACGCAGGGGGGCCGGGACTACACCCCCCTGCGCCGGCCCCTGGGGGTCCGAATCCCCTGAGGCGGTAAACAAAATCTATTACAATTACACATTACATCCATAAAAATGTAATTTTTTAACGTGGTTGCCTTCCATGGGAGGTTATATCGGAGACTCCACTCCTAGGTCGGTTGGGATAACCCCCCTCACGAGCCCGACCTGTCCGGGGTTTTTAACATGGTTATTCCTTCCATGTGTGCGCTCTTAGATTCCTGGGATTTCTCCCAGGGGAGCCCCTCCACGGCAAGGTGGCGCACAACGGAAGGGTTATCTTTGACGCCTCCGCCCCACAACTGATAATTATTTATTTATTTATTTTATTTTTTATTTTACTTTATTCTATTTTATTTTATTTTATCTGTCTTATTTTATCTCATTATATTTATTTCATCTATTTATTTATTTATTTATTTAATTTTTGTCCTTCCACGGCATTTTATTTTACTACACTGACGTCCTGAGAAAGTTATAGTTGGCGCATGATGCACAATACACAGCCTCTCATGATCAAGTCACACAGCTACCTCCACGTGGTACTCCTGGTAACGTCCTCGGACGGCCAAATGCTGTTGTGGCGACTTTCCCGGGTTTGTCTGGCTCGGGCCGACCGTAAGGTCGGCGCCAGGCGGGATCGTTCCGCTCAGACGAAATCACCGCGTCCTCACCTGGGGCGCGGTCCCGCTGAAGGCGGGTGCCAGCGGTACCATTCCGCACCGGGAAACACGCGGGTAGGGGTTAGCTGCCCCTGCCCGTTTGTCTTAATAAGCTTTCGACGTAGAGAGACAAGCCTCGGACGGCGAGCGCAGAGGTCCCAGGCGCCCGACGAACCAGGGTGGGACCAATAATGATGATTTGGCTGGTATATCGGATTATGAAATAAAGGTTCCCTTTACGAGGAGAAGTTGCCGCAAGTGTGTGGAGAGTGGCAAAGGGAACTTTGTGGCGCTCACTATAAACGATGAAATCAGGCACGCTGAGGAGCGCCATAGGAATGAGGTGGTCTATGTGTGCGAGACATGTGGTAAAAGATACCAAAGGAAACATCCGGCCTTATGCCATGTACCAAAGTGCACTGCCCCAAGACCACCGGCCGTTAACGGGCATGAGTGCCTCGTAGAAAATTGCGGCAGGGTGTTCGCAACGAAGTCTGGACTCTCGCAGCACGAGAGGCACAAACACCCGTTGGTGAGAAATGCGGCCCGGGCAGGCGGGTCCGCTAGTGGTAATGGGCAGACGCCACGGAAGAGAACACTGAGAGTGTTTACAGAGGCGGAGGAAGACCTGATGCTGAGGCTCGAACTCAGGTTTAGGAATGAAAGAAATGTAGCCAGTCTAATGAGTTCCTCTTAGGCAAAACAAATAAACAAATCAGAGACAAAAGGAACATGGCAGCGTATAAAAGGCGCCTCGAGGAACTCTTAGCGGCGCACGATGAAGACGAAGACGAGGAAGAAGGAGTAGAACAGATTGATGAAGAAGCGGACGAAGATGTGAGTGATGTGCCCGAGGAGGCAGATGAGTTGCCTATCCCTCCCGGGGATCCGCCACATCAGAGCGAGGAGGGGCAGCCTCGCGTAGAGGACGGTGCTAATGACTCGCAGCCCGTCGTGGAGGCCTCGGACTCTCTACCGAAGATAGCCTGGAGAGTAGGAATAGCGAGAAAAGTATTGGAAGTAGAGCCCCCAGACGCTATTCCATCCAAGGCCGCAGCTTGCTTAGAGGGGTCCTGGCACGAATAGTTTGTGGAGAACTGCCGACCCACGAAGAATATGGCGAAATAGATGATGCAGTCAGAGACTTCTTTCGCGCCAACCCTAAGGAGAAAAAGCGGGGCAAGGATGGAGCCCGGAAAAAGAGCTGGAAACGCTATAAGTACGCCAGGACCCAGGAATTATACAGACAAAATCCAGGCCTCCTAGTCAAATACGTGAGGGAGGGCATCGACTGGACTGAGGAGGCGAAACCCGATCTTGATTTGGAAGACATTAAAACTCTGTACGCCTCATTATGAGACACAAAGCCTCAGATAGTTCCTCCTAAGTTGGGGGAACTAGAGCCGACGGTGGGATTGGAACGCGTGCTCACTCCCATCACGTCAAAAGATGTGAATCGGATCGCGGACCAGGGCCACGGTGGCAGCAGGGCCCGACGGCCTAACGAAAAGAGACATAAGCCCATTGGCAAGGGCTGAAATTATAAGATTGTGGTTTAACATAATTATGATTAGAGCACGTCAACCTGAAGCGTGGAGGTTAAATAGAACCACACTATTGCCTAAAGATGGCCAAGATCACACGAAAATCATTAATTATCGGCCGATCACGAGTAGCTCAATTCTGCCCGATTATACTGGGCGATCGTTGATAGAAAATTAAGGGAACATGTCACAATGACACCCCGCCAAAAAGGCTTTACGTCGGAAGCAGGTTGCTTCAACAATGTGCACATCCTGAGTGAGTTGCTGCGGCACTCTAAAATAACAGAAGGCCTGGTCGCAGTGCAGTTGGACGTCTCCAAAGTATTTGACACAATACCGAATGAGGCTATTGGAGTGGCACTGCGTAAGAAGGGGCTTCCCGAGCTAGTGGTGCGGCTCGTGGAAGACTCCTACAAGGATGTGCACACAGTAATAAATAACAAACATGAGACAATACAAATAAAACTCCAACGCGGGGTCAAGCAGGGAAACCCCCTATCTCCATTACTATTTAATTTAGTTATGGAGCCAATGCTCACAACGTTGGAGAGTCAGCCGGGCTACAACATCGGAGACGAGGTGAGCGTCTCGGCGCTAGCATTTGCAGACGATATTATATTAACAGCGAAGACCGCACCACAAGCTAGCAATCTGCTCAGGGTGGCGGAGGCATACCTAAGGGGGCTGGGTATGAGCATCTCCGCCAAGAAATGTGCGTCGTTTCGGATCAAAACGACAAAAGACTCCTGGTACCTGGCAGATCCCGCGCTGACACTCATGAATGGAGACAATATCCCGTACGTAGATGCGGGTACCACACTGAAATACCTGGGAGTGAGAATATCTCCTTGGGCCGGAATTGACATCAAGGACCTAAAGGACAGTCTCTGCACAGCGATCAGTGGCATTAGAAAACTGAAACCACCCCAAAAGGTCCACCAGATCTCCACATACCTAGTCCCGCACTACCTGTATCAGTTGGTACTGGCAGCTCCGCCGGTTACCTATCTTAGGCAACTAGACCAGGAGCTACGGGTAGCGATAAAGGACATCTACCACTTGCTGCAAGGAACAGCCGACGGATTGATATACTGCAGCAAGAGAGACGGGGGACTAGGTTTCCCCAAGCTGGAAACTTTGGTGGTGAGTTCCAGCTTGCGGGCTGGACTTAAGTTTACCCAGTCTACGGACTTGGTGATGCGAGCTCTGGCGGAAGCTGCAGGCATGGTGAACCGTCTCAGGAGTCTAGCAGCTTCTGCCCGAATCAACGGGCCGATTGATATGCAAGCGATTAAGAGGTACAAGGCCGCGGCAAAGAAACGGGAGCTCGCATCATGGGCAGCTCTGGTGTCGCAAGGTAAATCGGTTAAATCTCTCACCGATGACAAGATTGGCAATGCCTGGCTTTACAATCCAATGCTTCTGAAGCCAGGCAGATTTATAACGGTCCTTAAAATGCGCACCAACACCACCGCTAACAGAACAAATCTGAATAGAGCTGGCCCGGTGGCGGACGTGAAATGCCGCAAATGCAAGAGTCAGCCTGAAACTCTCGCACACATTCTGCAGTGCATATACACCAAGGAAGACACGATCCGCCGCCACGACGAAATTGTCAAACTAATCGTCGACAAAATAACACAGAGAGATAAAGAGGTAGCGGTAACGAGGGAAACACACTGCCCTCGGGCGGGATTCTCAAACCTGATCTGGTAGTACAGAGCCAGAGAAGGGTCTTCGTGGTCGATGTTACGGTCCGCCGCGAGGACAATGAATACCTTGCTCAGGGACACCAAGATAAGATCCAAAAATATAGCCGACTGCTACCTCTCATGCAGCAGGATTTAGGAGTGACCGCTGCAGAAGTCCTACCAATTGTGGTAGGATCGCGAGGGGCAATGCCCAAGGAGACGGTCAAGAACCTGTCCAAACTGAAAATCACAGACCGCAAGACGCTAATCACGATATCGATGATAGCGTTACGTAATGCCAAAGAGCAATACCACATGTTCATGGATTACGATGCCCCTCGCTATCCGGCGAAGGCCTCCAGCTTCGTCGGGTAAAAACTTCCGACCCACTTAGCCTACCAGCCAACTGACGACTCATGCAAATACTGCATGTTATCTATATATTCGTAGCCGTTCTATTTATTATATTTATTATTTAGTTGTCCTATTTATTATATTTATTATTATTGACTTAAACGTTGGGCCTTTTACACCCAACGTGGATACGTTTTATCGTATTCATTTATTTATTTATTTATTTATTTATTTATTTATTATCCTATTTATTTATCTATTTATTTATTTATACACTATACTTACAACGGCTGTGAGTGCGAGTCGTTGCGCTTGGAACCTGCCCTTCCGAGCCCGGCGGCAGAGCCGGAACGGACCGGGCACGGACGGCCGTTCCGGGCGGGAACCTCCACGCGGTGTCCCTGGAAACGAGCGCACGATATATTGCGCCCGGCTAATGCCCGCTTCCTCAAAAGTTCGAGGACTCTGTTCGATCTAATTTTTCCGACCCACGGCGAGAGTTTCCTAGCAGGTCAGTCAGACGGGTTTCGTTGTGCTGCGGCGCAACTGGGTCGGAAGTCTAGATAGTACGAAATGAGCAATGTTAACAGACCGTAAAGCACGGAATCAAGTAATCTGTACACAGAGTGTAGCATTGTTGGGAGATCCGTGCAAAGAAGGAGCACCACTAGCAAACTCGCCGGTGCTCCAAGAGCCGGGCTCTGTTGTTTCTGGACACCACTCCAGCCGCAAAAGTGAAAGTCCGCGGCCTTGTTGTCGCGCAGAAAATAGCCAAATGCCTCGTCATCTAATTGAGTGACGCGCATGAATGGATTAACGAGATACCCACTGTCCCTATATACCGGCGGCGAGGGGCAATGACGCGAATACACAGCCTCTCTTGCCCCATGTCACAGGCTGCAACCTCCACGATCGGTGTCGCCGGATGCCCCGTACCGGGGTAACCAATCAGCTTCAGTGACATCCCTTTGGGTGTGTTGGGTGAAGCCTGCCGAGGCGCGGAAGGCGCGGGCTGGCGGCTCGAGTGGCTGAACCCATTAAGACAGCCTGTCGCCCGGCTGGAGCCGAGGTAGTGCCCGACACGCCCCTTTCCCCACCGTCCCAGTCTCATACAGCATTGCCACAAGCCGGTGCTAGCGAAAGCTAGCCAAATGACTCCTATGTGGCAAGCATGGCCCCCATGCGGCAAAACCCTCTCCTCCCCTCCACCCCTCTCCCGTCCGAGATTAACACAGCGTTGCCACGAGCCGGTGCTAGCGAAAGCTAGCCAAATGACTCTCATGTGGCAAGCATGGCCCCCATGCGGCAAAACCCTTTCCTCTCCCTGCTTCCTAATAATCCAAATAATCCGAAACGTCCTGTGGCCTATCTCCTTCCCGCCACTCTCCAGGGATCCTGAAGCGCGGGTCGGCTTGTGCCCGGGCCTGGGGATTCGTCTTGTCGGTTAGGCAAGACCCCACACGGGCCCGGGCGTGGGCCTGCCTGCGCGGATGGAGCGGAGGGGGCAGGGGCCACAGTAAGGGCCTAGCCGGGCCCGGCGCTGCTGGGAGAGATCACGATCTCAAACAGTGGCGACGGAACCGGAGGCCCAGTTTATTTTCAGGTCTCTCGTTAGGTTGTAGAATAGGGAAATGGGCTGGTTAGTCCACTTGCTTAGAGCAGGTCGTAGTTAGGGTCCCAACGCCAAGGTGTTAGGGACCGTGCCGAGGGTGCTTGGCTGCGGGGAGGTTAAATAGCGCACCTCCTCGAATTGGCGCCACCTTGTCGTGGTGAGGAGGCTTAGGGAGGGACTCTGCTGATCCATCCGGTCAATGATGGTTGGTTTTACCTCCTTCATTGACCTGATGGGGAGGAGTCCCTCCTGACCAAGAGCGCCAAGGACGAACGGGGCCGGCACTCCGAAAGGGACTCGTCCCATGCCGGACGATGGTCTCCGGGTAAATGGAGGTGTTGTGGAACGAATACACCTTCTCCCCGGAGATGGAGGAAAGGGGATCAACACCCCGATAGGATTTATCCTATCCCATGCTGGGAGTAGTCTCCGGGTGGGGGGGTTGTCGTTGGACGAGTACACCCACCCCCGGAGCGGAGGAAGGGGCCTGGCACCCCTGGGACTTGTCCCGAATGCCAGGACGGGTCTTCGGGTTGAGGGGGGTTTCACACCCTCTCCCCGAAGTGGATGATGGGGATCGGGGATTTGTCCCTATTGCCGGGAGGATTCTTCGGACGAAAGGGCTCACACCCTCTTCCCGGAGTGGAGGACGGGGGCCCCGGCACCCCGGGATTTATCCCGAATGCCTGGAGGATAGATGGGGCCCTGATCCGGTGGACTCGGTTCGTCGGGCCTACTGGTGAGGGGCTCCTGGATCGTGACGGGCCGGTGGGTTTCGGGATTCCCGGTCCGGGCCGGGCCGCTCGGACGTTTCCGAGGCGGGGCCGGGGCGGCGGGGGTAACGCATTCCTTGGACGGCCTGGTTCCGTCCAGGCCCAACAGGGATTGGGGTTGGGCGGGGGTATCCGGCCTGGGCGGGGAGATTATCCCCCCTCCCAGGGTCATAGGAGGGGCGGCGTTGTGTTTTAAGGGTGGTTTGAAGCCCACCTTGCACAACGGCGCCCCTCGGGTTAGGGGGGGGAGTTGGTGGTGGCCAGCTCTCCCCTATTAAACGAGATGGGATCCGCAAGGATCATTCCCCGGAGAAGGGCCAAAGGAATGCCATAGGGTGATGCCTGGCCCTCCTCCACTTTGGGATCCGTGAAGGCCACCGGGTGGGGTTTTAGTGGGTAGTCTCGCACGGGTAGGGCTAGTTGCCCTCCGTGCGAGGAGTCCCACATAACCTGCGGGTCTATGGTGCCTCCTCAGCCCATGGCCCGCGGGTATCCATAAAGGATTTCCCCATCCTTACCAAAAAAAAGGTTAAATAGCGCAGTCGTTAACAGTCCGCTTCGGGGTATCTGCCGTCCCCCCGTCGTAGTTAGGCTTGGCGCTGTAATGGTGGCTCTGCAGCGCTCAACCTCCTTTCCACCATACTCGTGGGAACAATTATGTTGTTTAAAAATTCTTTTATTGCGGTGAGGAAGAGTGCCCGTCTGGCGTCTCGGTTCCAGCCAGATCGGGCTGAAACCCAGGAAGCAAGAGGGGTCCCCGGCGCCGGGTCGCGCGTTCGCTCGACCGCGCGGTCGGTGGTGGCCTCCGCTTCCTCAGGAGTGCCTCACCGAACTGCGCCCGGGCGTGCGCGTGACGCAATGCGCGGCGGGGAGCAGCCCCAGGTAACCAGCCTTCGTGCTGTCCGAATTGTTATCGATAGGTGTGACAAGGTCACAGAAGTAGGCAAGATTAAATTAAAAGCTAGGCCGAATAAAACCGTGTTAGAAGAAGAAGTAGGTAGAGAATCCAGTCGGGCAGTCCTCAGCACGACCGGAAATAACGCGCGAAATAAGGTTAGAATCGCGAATACCCATCAACCCCACACAGCTACTGCAAATCAAATGGAGTCTTCTCCAGAGGGCTTAGTATCATCCAGGCCAACAAAAGAATCGGCCTCGTCGTCGTATAGCGCTGCCAAACCCCAGTCTTCGGCAGCAACCACGGGCATTAGGATGCTGCAGCTGAACATGAGACGTTCAGCTGTGGTAACGGGTGAGGTGCGTCAGCTCGTGACCGAGAAGCGACTTGACGTCCTGCTTTTGCAGGAGCCATACGTTAAGAAGCAGGGTCAGAGCCACACCTTCTACGGACTAGGGATGGGGATGAGGATTGCCGCTGTGCGTTCGCACCGTCCGTGGACAGCGGTGGCGATCTGTAATTCCAGTATACAGATGATGTTCGTCTCGCAGCTTAGCACTGCACACTGCGTCTGTGCAGAAGTGCAAGCTCCCGGCTTCTCTTTCTACGTTGCGTCGTGCTACTTCCAGCACAGCGATGAGATTGAGACGCACCTCAGGCACCTCGAGATGGTGTTTCTTTCACTGAGGGGGAAGAGGCTCCCTTCCGTTGTGCGCCACCTTGCCGTGGTGGAGGGGCTCCCCTGGGAGAAATCCCAGGGGTCTAAGAGCGCACACATGGAAGGAAAACCATGTTAAAAAACCCGAGCAGGTTGGGCTCGTGAGAGGGGTTATCCCAACCGACCTAGGAGTGGAGTCTCCGATATAACCTCCCGTGGAAGATAACCACGTTAAAAAATTACATTTTCATGGATGTATAATGTATTGTATAAGGAGTAGTTTACCGCCTCAGGGGATTCGGACCCCCAGAGGCCGGCGTAGGGGGGGGTAGAGTCCCGGTCCCCCCTACGTCGTCATCGGACGACGGGCGGTGCGGGGGGTGCGACGCGGGCCCCCCGCACTATTTGGCTACCGTGGGAATCGAGGACTTTCTCTGGGCCACGGCCCGGAGATTCGTGGAGTTTTTTCTCCAATTTGTAGAGGTGCGTGGGCGCTGCAGCGCTCGGGCCCCGGGGGGTTATCCTCCGGGGTGTTCGAGATGTAAGGGGGGAGCGAACCCCCCTTTCTCTGCTGCGGGGCGGGCGCTCCGTCGTACGCCTCGGTAGCAGGAAGGAGGAAGGGGTGGTCTGCGTGCACCACGAGATCCGTGGGCACGCAGACCCCCCTGGAGGATTGGGCCCCCCTCCCAGGTGCTTCAGGTGCCTGGGGAGGGGCCATATAAGACGTTGGTGTCCCTCCACAACTGACCGAGGCAATTTCTGCCTACGGTGCGGGGAGGAGGGGCACCATGTTGGGGCGTGTGCGGCGCGAGCCGCACACTGCCCCAAGTGCCACGGGGATGGGCTACCCGCCTCCCATCGTATCGGTGGGAGCGGGTGCCCGTTGGTTCCCCCCCGCAAGGGGGGTCGTAAAAGGAGGAGAAAGAGGAGTGGGGGGAGGGGGTCTACCCCTCCTCCTGCCGCTCTTGGGGAGGAGCCCCCGCTGTGCGGGCTGTCTCCTCCTCAAACGGAGGTTATGATGGTGGATTCTCCCCTGCGGGAGGATCCGCCCACGGGGACGGATTCTCCCGCGGGGGAGAATATGGTTGAGGTAACGACCTTTGATGTCGCTTCCCCTGGAGAGGTTCCGACCCTCCCAGGGGATTTGGAGGAAGCTGCGGGAGGAATGGATTCGGGGGAGACTCTTAGTCTCCCCCCTTCCATCCCCCTTCCCACACCCTTCGTTGCGTGTTTTGTCGCGACGGAGGGTGTGGGGGTGGACGCGCTCTACGAGCGTTGGGAGCATTGGCTCCCCGCTCCTTCCGTCTTCTGCGTTGTCACGACGGAAGGGGTGGGGGCCGATGCTCTCCTTGAACGCTGGGAGAATTGGGTCCCTCAGAGGACCCAGGATCCTTCTACAGTTGTCGCGGAGGAGAATGGGGGGGAGGCAGGTGATGACGGGGATCAGTTAGATGATCCCAAGTTATCCCGCCTCCTCCCTCACGGTTAGCCTCAATAGGTTGCCTGATGTTGATTGGGCTTCTGTTGGGGAGGAGATAAAAAGGTCGGTCGAGTAGGCTCTTCGGGCGGATAAGTCCTTTGACGATCTAGCGCGGTACTTGGTGTCCTCCTCCACCGACCCTACTGATCCCCCCTAAACAATGGGGGGGCTCATAAAAAGAAAAAAGGAAGAAGAGGTGATTCGCCTCTTCTTCCGTAGACTGGGGTCTCTTGTTGTGGGGGCGGCTGGGGGCGGGGGCCCCCAGTCGTCCCTAGTCCCACCTACAACCGGGGACGGCCCCCCCTTCTAACATCTGGGGGGGGAAGGTTTCCGGTGACCGGACCTTCCCCGTGCTTGGTAATTAATTAATTTGGGGAGGGAGGTTTAACTCCCTCCCCCAGGATAGGGGCCAGAAATGGCCATGCCCGAGGGGGGGCTGGATGAAATGCCTCAGGCAATACCTGGCTCCCCCTCACTTTGGGCTTAGGAAGGTCACCCTCAGGGGTTTTAGTGGGTATGCTGGGAGGGAGACTTATTCTCCCTCCCGGAGAATCCCACATTACCTTGGGGACTCCTCCGGGTCCCCAGGGTAATTATAAAAAGTTTCCCCTGAGTTACCAAAAAAGGGGGGGGAGAGGCTGATAGTGGCGGTAGACTCCAACGCTCGATCGTCCCTCTGGGGTCCCCAGAGAACCGACGACAAAGGTGAGAAATTCGAACACCTATTTCGAGCGTTTGGGATGTTGGTCGTCAATCGAGCAGGACAGCCACCTACCTACTGGACGGCAAGGGGTCAGTCATATATCGACGTAACTCTGGCGTCGCCCACCATGAACCATTTCATCGGGGAATGGAAGGTCAGGTGTGACTGGACGACCAGCGACCACAACGCTGTAGACATCAGGTTAAGGGTGCCGAGAGAAACAGGCGGTGACTCGAGTACCTCGAACAGGAGGTTCGACACACGTCGAGCCAACTGGGAGAGGTTCACGGAGAGCCTGACCGATCTAACAAGATCGCGACTCGAGGTCCTCGGTCTAGAGTCGGCGGCGGACGTGGAAAAGATGGCGGAAACGCTGACGGGGGTCCTTACGGACGCCTGCGCGGCATCAATGCCTAGGAAAAGGCAATTTAGGAAGTCTAACCCGTGGTGGACAAAAGAATTAACTATAATAAAAAAGAGAATTTATCGGCTCAGACGTCTCTTCCAGGAAGTAAAGGACGTCGAGATTCGTCTTATTAGGAAACGGGAGTACCGCTCGTCTTTGCGGGAATACTCCCGTAAGGTAAAGGTAACAAAGATTGCGAGTTGGCGCAACTTTGTGACCAAAACTGGTAACGAAAATCCGTGGGGTTTTGTCTACCAACAACAGGCTGATACCCACAGCACAGCAATATTGCAGCAACATTGCAGCAATATTTTTTTGCAAGATTGCAACATTGCAGGAACATTGCGAAATATTGCAGCAACGTTGCTGCAGCATTGCAGCAACAATAAAATGTCCGCTTTTAGAAATATTGCAATGTAATATTGCAGCAACATTGCAATACAATGTGTATGCAATAATATTTTGTATACATAATTATATCATTCTGAAACTATAGAATGGTTTAATTTCATATGTTTTAAGACTATCATGCCAATATGTGTATATATATATATATATATACAGGGTGTCCCATTATAATGGGAATCCTGTATATGTATGTATGTATATATGTATACACACACATATCGGAGCATAATAGTTTTAATAACATAAAAAATTAAATCATTCCATAGTTTGAGAATGGTATAATTTTATTATTGAAAGTTATAACACTGATCGTCTATATATGTATACTGTATAAAGTACAAATATTATATAATAAATATAATAAGAGTCTGAATTATATAATACATATATATTTATTTATTATAATTTATGTATAATAATAAAATTATAAACGTGTACAGAAATCGATAAACAATATCGTATAACACGAACAAAAAAATTCTTTTATATCTTTGGATGAACGAAATATAATACGCAAAGTATGCTAAAAATAATAAAATTAAACATATACATCACGCAATTTTTGCAATATCTCTGCAACATTGCACTGCAATTGCAAGTTTAACAATACTTTATGATATCTCTGCAACATTGCATTTGCAATTGCAATGTTGAAATGTTGCAGCAATGTTGCTGCAAGAGTCTGTGCTGTATGGGTAAACTAAAAGTTCTCTTAGGCAAGGCGAGTACTCCACGATGACTTTGGAGAAAACCGCCAGACGCCTGTTAGATGCGCACATCCCAGATGACCGGGAGGATCAGGATACACCCGAGCAAAATAGAATTAGAGCGGATGCTAAAGTAGCACCAAATACGGCCAATGCTTCGCAGTTTACGCAATTGGAAGTGGCCCAGGTAGTTAGGACTTTTAAAAATAATAAGGCACCAGGACTGGATCTCATAGAGGTCAGTGTGCTGAAAACCGCGTGTAAAGTCATCCCCTGTCAAATAGCGCGATTATTCAATGGGTGCCTTCAGTGGGGCGTCTTTCCTTCTGTCTGGAAGGGGGGCTTTCTCAGAGCTCTTCTGAAGTGAGAAGACAGAGATGAGAAGGACCCAAAATCTTATAGACTCATCTGTCTCCTCTCCGTGTTAGGGAAGCTCTTCGAGAAAGTTTTCAAAACGCGCCTAACGAGCACTTTACTGGCACCGGGAAAAGTCTCCGACCGGCAGTTTGGCTTTATGCCTGGAAAGTCGGCGGAAGACGCTGTCGTGGAGCTGCGGCGAATGGTCTCTGCTTCCGAAGGGAGGTACGCCGTTGCGCTGCTCTTCGACATCACCGGGGCCTTTGATAATGTGTGGTGGCCCTTAGTTCTTGATAGTTTGAAAAAGAGAGACTGCCCTAAAAACGTTTTCGAGGTGCTACAGAGCTACTTCGACGATAGAAGGGTGGCAATCTCCTTTGGTACAATGGAGGTATCCAAAAAGACCACGAGGGGGTGCCCACAAGGCTCTGTCCTCGATCCGGCCTGCTGGAACCTGATGTTCGACGGTCTCCTCCGACTGTTGGAACAATTGGTAGGAAATAAATTTGTCGCCTATGCGGACGACATTCTAGTCCTCATAGAAGGCGACTCGCGAAAAGAGATCGAGAGCAGGGGTCAACAAGCGGTTGACCTGATCGTCAATTGGTGTAGATCGGCCAAACTCGAAATCTCGCAGCGTAAGACTGAGGCTATCATCCTCAAAAACGCCGAGATACAGAGGGCCCCAATAGGCAGACGGGGAGGAGCGCGACCGGATAGGAAACGAAAAACGCGGAGAAGAAAAGTAGAGTTTAGTAAGCCACCGGCTATTAAAATAGAAAATAGGAACATAGTATTTAAAGAGGTAGTTAGATATCTTGGTGTCCATTTTAATAGAGTCATGGGCGTAAGAGCCCATTGCCAATATCTCAGCGAAAAGGCCGGGTCGCTGTTTTATAGATTAGGACGAGTAGCGCGAGCCGAATGGGGGCTGCGCTCTAAAGCACTTTCCATCATCTACAGGGGTGTATTCGTCCCAACGGTGGCCTATGCGGCTGCGGGATGGATAGACCTCTGTACGGAAAGTGAAATAAAAGTACTTAGGGCTATACAGCGCCGAGCGCTAATTTCGGCGACTGGAGCATATCGTACAGCGTCGTGGGAATCCTTCTGCGTTGTGGCGGGGGAGATCCCGATAGATATTCTTCTCAAAGCGCGTAGGGTAATCTATGAATTAAGAAAGGTTAGGGACACCAGGATAGGGAACCTAAAAATTTGTCCAAACTTAGTAGACGCAGAAAAGTGTGTGAGGGGTGAGGCGATAAATATGTGGCATGCTGGATGGTCTTCTTCCAGCAAAGGTCGCAAAACATTCGCCTTCTTTCCCAAGGTCCAGGAAAGGCTGGAGGCGCGATGGGTGCGAGCCAATCACTGGAGTACGCAGATACTCACAGGACACGGCAATTTCCGGGAACGCCTGGCGTCTCTCGGACTGGCCGTAGATGGGTCCTGCGTCTGCGGGGAAGGTGAGAATACCGTCGCCCACCACCTAATGGATTGCGGGTTGTTTGAGGCGCAGAGGGAAGCGCTAAGACAGATTGTCCCGGTCGAGAAATGGAAATGGCCGGAGGTCGAACAAGTCCTCGTGTCAACCCCACAGGCCTTTACAGTTTTCGACCTCTTTAGTAGAGAAACCCTTTGGCTAAAGGGATTTGAATAGGTACCAATTTCAGTTCTAATCAAGTAGATTCAGGGACCATTCACTCGAGACCTGTCGAAGATCTCGAGCATGGAGATGTGGCCCCGCAACCTTCGCGGACAAACCGCTCCTTCGAATGGTTTAGGGATGGTTTGGACGGACCGGTGGTGACCGCGTCCGTCTCTATTTAGAGGTTATTAGGTAGGGTCTACCAAACCCCAAATGGCAATAAGCCAATCCCGTCACTCCTAATGGCTGAAGGCCGAATTCCAGTGCCAATCCCAATCCTTAATTCCCATCTGTCCGACAGGGTCAGGGCGTGTGTCCGGGTACGGGACACAATGGGCAGGCCTCCCCGTGGTCCCCGTGGGCGTGGTCTGCACCCGAAAGGCGGCACCGACCGGAGAATCCGGAGTTTCACCACCCGGGTTGTGGCTAGCAGTGGAGAGGTGTAGATCGTGGTCAAACTGCCCATATCCGCGTACGAACCCGCGGTCGCTGCTGGGATTTTCCATCGCCCGAGTCTTGGGGTTTCGATAGATACGATAGAGTATGTGGCGTATGCCCTCAAGGGCGTGGCAACACGTTCCTTTCCCTCTCGGGGGAACGGAACACACATTAACTGTCCCTATCTACTCCCCCTCGAAGGAGCACCACCTTGCCGTGGTGAGGGGGCTCACCCTACGTCCTAGGGTGCTAAGAGTGCTCCGGTACGCTTCGGCGTACGCAGTCCCGAGATTTATTTCTCGGGCCCTATACCGTAACCCCTAGGTCATGTCTCTGGGGGCCTTGAGAGGAGACCGTCCGGATAGGAAGAGGAAAACAAATAAGAGGAAAGCAGACTTCAATAGTAAACCGCCGGCGATTAAGATAGACAGGACAAACATTAGGTTTAAAAACTCGGTTAGGTACCTTGGCGTCCACTTTGATAAGGGAATGGGGGTTAGATCCCACTGCGAATACCTGAGTAGCAAAATTGAGAAATTGTTTACGCGATTAGGAAAGTTAGCTAGATCAGAATGGGGGTTGAAATATAGGGCGCTTTCGACAGTCTACAGGGGGGTGTTTGCCCCGGTCGTGGCTTACGCTGCGGCGGGATGGGCAGACCTCTGTACGAAGCGCGACATTAGGAAATTAAGTAGCACACAAAGGACCGCGTTAATACCCGTAGTGGGAGCCTATAGAACCGCGTCTAGGGAATCGATGTGTGTAATTGTGGGAGAAACCCCTGTTGAAATTCTGATTCAACAGAGTAGGGCACGTTACGAGATTAGGAAGGGAATGGACGCCAAGTTAAGAAATGTTACCGTTTCGGCGGTTAACGAAGAAGCCATTAGGGAACTAAAATTACAGGCGTGTAGAATGTGGCAGGCGGACTGGGATTCATCAGACAAAGGCCGTACCACCTTTTCGTTCTTCGGGGATATTCTGGGAAGTTTGGGGGCGCGGTGGACTCAACCTAGCCGCTGGAGCGCGCAGGTGCTCACGGGACACGGCGATTTCCGTGCACGCTTGGCGTCGCTTGAACTCGCTGAGGATGGACTCGCGCATGCGACTGTGGCGGTGGTGAGGACACTGTGCAGCACTTCCTCCTTGAGTGCCCTAAATTTGAGGCGCAGAGAATCGCTCTACGAGATTTAGTAGGGGAAGTCAATTGGAAATGGCCGGAGGTGGCACCTCTTCTTGTGTCCACTTCAGAGGCCTTTTCCCTATTCGATGACTTCTGTAGAGAAGCGCTCTGGCTAAAGAGCTTTGATAGCGAGAATTAGGTACCGTATGCGTAGGGAAGTCTAATAAGTAAGCGAAGAAATAGGTTAGAATCTGGATCACTCACCCTGCAGGAGTCGGAACTGCAGGGCACGATAGAGCAGCCCCGAAATCTTCTCGGGCACTCTGCTCTACCGAGTGATTAGGAAAGTAGGACATTAGCTCCCAAATAAGTAGGGTCTACCTAAGCCTAAATGGTCATAGGCCAATCCCGTCACTCCTAATGGCCGAAGGCCGCATTCCAGTCCCAACTTCATCCCCAAATTCCCATCTGCCCGACAGGGTCAGGGCGTGTATCCGGGTACGGGACACAATGGGCAGGCCTCCCCGTGGTCCCCGTGGGCACGGTCTGCACCCGAAAGACGGCACCGACCGGAGAATCACCGTCCGGGTTGTGGCTAGCGGTGAAGAGGTGTAGATCGTGGCCAAACTGCCCATATCCGCGAACGAACCCGCGATCGCTGCTGGGTTTTTCCATCGCCCGTTGCTTTGGGGTTCCGATAGATGAGATAGAGTATGTGGCGTATGCCCTAACGGGCGAGGAAGCACGTTCCTTTCCCTCTCGGGGGAACGGAATACACATTAACTGTCCCTATCTACTCCCCCTCGAAGGAGCACCACCTTGCCGTGGTGAGGGGGCTCACCCTACGTCCTAGGGTGCTAAGAGTGCTCCGGTACGCTTCGGCGTACGCAGTCCCGAGATTTATTTCTCGGGCCCTATACCGTAACCCCTAGGTCATGTCTCTGGGGGCCGGGGGCCTTGGCTTAACCGCCTGGGCTGCGAGGAAGGAACCTCTATAAAAAACACCCCTAATCCTAAGCAATGGTACGCGGCGAGAGGATGCGTGGCCGGAGGGGAGACGGCCATTAGCGACCAAACTCCGGGGTACTTGCCGACCCCCCGGAGTATTAGACTTACCCTCGGTACTTGGAGCTCTGCCAGGGTGGACTTTATTGTCTCGCCGTACCAGTGTGGCCAGATTTGGCCCGGTTTTTTGCGCATGCGTGACGCGGCGATGGCGGGAACAGCCGTTACAGTGACGTATCATAACAAACATCACGCGACACGTTATGGCGCGATAGTTTTGGCGGGCAGCATTAGTGTTGTGATGTAGTGCAGTGAAAGTTCCGTTTGCCATTTAAATGACGGTGACCAGCCACGATTAGGATTAAGGATTAGGACGTGCATTGCAGTAAACAGGTAAGTTAATATTCGTGCAATAAATTCGTGCAATAAATTTGTGCAATAAATTTCTCAAGATGAATGTAGATAATCAAAAAGGAGCCATTAAAAAACGGGAAAGGTTTTTTTGTTCTGCATGGTTAAAGGAAGATATTTTTAAAGGATGGTTGGCTCCCCATCCAGAAAAGAATAAAGCTTTTTGTACAATATGTAACAAGACCATCAGATGTTGCAAAACAAACTTAGTGCAACATTCACAGACGGTTTCACACATTGAAAAAGTCCGTCATCAAAATCAAAGCCTCGAATCAAGTTCAACTCAATCTGTAGAAATTTGCCATAAAGATAAAGTTAAACGCGCGGAGATAAAATTAACAGCATTTTTTGCAGAGCATAATGTCGCTTTTAGAACAGTAAATCATTTAATTCCATTATTAAAAGATATTTGTATCGAGCCTGATGTTGTGCAACATCTCTCACTGGGTCGAACTAAGTGTATTGAAATTGTTAAAGAAGTCCTTGCCAAACGCGAAGTCGAAAAAATTGTTAAAATTTTGCAAACTCGTAAATTTTCTATTTTGATTGACGAGAGTACAGATATTTGTGACACAAAACTTATGTGTCTATTAGTTCAATATTTATCACCTTCAGATAAAAAAGTAAAAACACAATTATTAGATTTATTGGCATTGGATGCCACAGATTGTTCTGCGAATAATGTTTTCAATATTTTTAAAACATTTTTAGAAAATAAAGAAATTCCATTAAAAAATATTGTTGGTATGGCAAGCGACAATGCATCAGTTATGACAGGATGCAACAATTCCTTTTTCTCGCGTTTAAAATCAGAAATACCTAACGTAGTTTTATTTAATTGCATATGTCATATATCCGCGATTATTGCTAGTAAAGTTTGTGAAAAATTGCCGCAAAGTTGTGAAAATTTAATTAGAGGAATTGCTACTTATATTTCGAGCAGTGCTAAGAGATGCGCAATATTAGGCGAATTTCAAGATTTTTTTAATATTGAAAGAAATAAAATAATTAAATTATCAAACACGCGGTGGCTTGTATTGCATAAATGTGTAACAAAACTTCTTCAAAATTGGGACGTTTTAAGAAATTATTTTATGTTAGCTGTAGTTGAAGATAACTTACAATCGGCACAAATAATTTTAACTCAATTAAACGATGATTCGATTAAAGCTTATTTATTATTTCTAAATATTCGTTACATTTTTTTAATCATTTTAATGCATTGTTTCAATCACGGAAAATATTAATACATAAATTATTTATTAGCAGTCAGCAATTAATTAGTCAAATAGCTGGAAATTTTATAATTCCTGAGGCTTTGAATGATATTACTACTTTCAATGACGATGAGCATAACATCCGACAATTGACTGATATATGTGTGGGACCAGAATGTGAAGGCTTTTTGGCATCACAATCTTTGGAATTCGCGAAAGAAATTAAATTCAATTGCTTAAATTTTTATAAAGTCGCGCTTAAAGAAATGTTAAAACGTTTGCCGTATAAAGATACTTTATTTGAACAGTTGAGTTTTTTAGAAGCCAAAGTTGCACTTTATAATGAAGGCAGATCAAAGATTAAAGGTTTATCAAATATTGCCACGCGTGTAGAAAATATTGATTTTAGTACATTGGCATTTGAATGGAACATTTTGCTCACAGTTTTTAGTAATTCTGAGAAAATAAATTTAGCTTCATTAGAAATTGATGAAATGTGGGCAAAAATATTAGAATTTGAAGATTTCAATGGGGAAAAGATGTTTCCAAATTTAGAATTGTTAATTGAAACCGTTTTATCTTTTCCTCACTCTAATGCCGAAGCCGAACGGATATTTTCCATGGTAACGGATATAAAAAATAAAAAAAGGAATCAATTATCCAATAATACTCTTTCCGCGATGTGTGTTGTAAGATCTAATTTTCAGAGCGAAAATATTAATTGTACCAATTTTGAAATAGACTCGAGACATTTGGAATTACATACGTCACAAAATTTATATAAAAAAGAAAGCAATTCTGATGGTACTTGATTACTTAAATTATTATTTTATTTTATTTTTATTATTTTCAATTATAATTTTTTAGCATAATAATTAATCTAACCATGCAATATAATTAACTATTATTTTCTTTTCAGTTTATTACATATAAATATATATTTATATTTGTATATAATATGTACATATATGTACTTTAATATTTATATTTTATTATATTTTATTATTTATAAATCAATTCTGTGATAAGTTGTTTTTCTCTGTGATTGATAATGATTCACTGTGATATTTCTAAGTCACTTGTTTTTTTTAATTAAGAAAAATGTTTATTTAATTAATATATTAAGCAAAGTTGTTTGTTTATTTAAAAATGTAACTTATACTTTTAGTTGTATTAAATGTTTATTAATATATTTTATCATATTTTTAGATAATTAGAAATAGTTTTTATTGTAAAAATAAATGTAATATTTTTGGTTTTGAATACTAGTAAGGTTTTGGGCACTTTTCCTTACTCTTGCAACAAATGTTGGTATTCTTTAGAATTTGTGCCAAATAAAATATTTATTTTCATTTACAACAAAATGTGTTTAAATTGCATATTATTTTTATATTCCCAACCCTTTTTAATTTATTTTTCATATATCAGCTTATCTTTTATATGTTATATGTAAATTGCATAATTCTTTTATATTTTATAATTACATTTTTTTATATATAAAGATTTGTTAATACTTTATTTTTTATATATAAAAATATATTATCCTTTACTCATTTTATTGATTTTTTTGAAAATAATAATTAATTTTTTTCATAGAGGGAATGGGTGCCACACGGCACCTCTTTTTGTCTATCTGAAACACGTCGCTGCGTTCGCCGCGTCGCAGCCATCGCACATGCGCAAAAAACCGGGCCAAATCTGGCCACACTACGCCGTACTCGTGAGAATAAAATGGATGACTCAAAAACACAAAAACTAAAACTACAAAATGTTGCAACCAAGACGCTGATGATGAGGAGCAAAAAAGTAGAGACAATGGACCGAGGAGTTGATCTCTTTGCCAGAAGTGGTTCTGTCAGCCGGTCTCCGCCCGGTTCCGCAACTGGCGGCCCAAGAGTGGAACAGGCCCCAGAAGTAGAAAACATAGAAGGAGAAACTGGTTCACGCTTGGGGCCTATGTCTTCCATGGACTCCGAGAGAGAGGCAGGAGAGATTGTGCGTGATAATATTACGGACGGTATAACACTGGAAGAGATCCGTATAGAAAGAGAAGCACTGAAGGGCTATCTATTTAACGATAGCAATAAAATTAGCAGAATATTGATCCGCTTCATCTTAGAAAGATGGGCGAACCTAGAACTTAGGTTACAAAAAGAAATTGTTGAGAGAGAAAAGTTTCAGGCTCTCTACGAGGCAAGTAGTAGAGGCAATAAAGAGAGGACTACCTACGCGGAAATAGTCGCCTCAATAGGACCCCCTCAGGTTCCCCACGCGCGACTGAAAAATCCGTAAAATCTAGAGTAAATATTCAAAGAAAGAAAGTGATACTAGTCAAGCCAGAAAAAGAGGAAGAAGACGAAAGAACGAATGAGGAAATAAAAGAGCAGCTAATGAAAAGTTTGAAGAATGTTAAGGAAAGGCTAAAAATAAAAAGTATGAAGCAGATGAGAAGGAAAGGTGTTATTATTGAGGTGGACAGTAAGAAAGACGTAGAGATATTAAAAAACGTAGATCTACAAAAAAAGAACTTGAGATTAGAGGAGCCCAAAAAGTTCCTCCCGTCGTTGATAATATACAACGTGGAGAAAGAATATAAGGAAGAAGATATCAAGCATGATTTGATTAGTAAAAACTTCGATTATTTAGGTGACAAAGAGTTGGAGAAACTCAAAGATAGCATCACTGTAAGATACCAGTATAGAACCAAAGAAAACAACTCGAACTGGATAATACAAATGCCAGGGAGATACCTGACTAGGCTTGTAGATAAAGGAAGAATCTATACGCAATGGCGGACTTACAGAGTCAAAGAATATGTTAACATCGTAAGATGCTTCAAATGCCACGCATATGGACACGTTGCAAAAGTGTGCACGGCCCCAGATCAATTGTGTGAGTTCTGCGGGAGTAAGGAGCCCCTAAAGAAAGACTGCAAAAAGCAGACAGAGCTAAACTGCATAAACTGCTTGCGAAATAGACGAAAAGATACCAAGCATAGCGTAAGAAGCAAGGAGTGCCCAGAGTACCTAAAACATGTAGACCTTTATTACAATAAAATAAAATGAGACTAAAGATAGCTCAAATAAACGCACAAAGATCGCGTGCAGCGGCAGTAAACCTGGAGCTGATTTTTAACGAACACAATATAGATATCCTCTGTATACAGGAGCCATACTCTTACAAGGGAAGAGTAAGAGGATACATAACCCCAGGTTTAAGGGTAATACAACCCGATAAGGAAAATGCGTGGGTAGCTGCAGTCGTCAGGGAAAATAAAATGGACGTATTGCAAAATATAAATTTGGAATCAGAGCATATCATGTGCTTCCAGGTGGGCACTAAGCATGAACAATTCTACATAATAAACATGTATTGCCAGTTTTCGCTGGAAATAAGACCGCTTTTGGATGACCTGGTGAGGATCTTGCGAGAACTATCCGGCAAGAATATTATTATAGTAATGGACGCTAAATCAGATTTGTGGTTCTCGGAAATCACGGATGAAAGAGGAAAGGAGTTAGAAGAATTGATTATGACACACAATATGTGGATAATCAACCAAATAATCCATGTACATACATGTCGAATAGAGGGGAGTCAAATATTGACGTCACCCTGGCAAGTGAAAATATAGCAAAAAATCTGAGCAACTGGAGAGTAGACACAAGATGCACCACAAGCGACCATAATCTCATTCTTTTTGAGATTGGAAATCTGGCACCATGTAAAGTGAAATGGTGCACGCAAAGTGGCTATAATTTGCGAAAAGCTGGGAAGCCTTCAGCACGAGGATTGAATCTTATTTTAACGACGATTACGTAAACAATATAAAAAACAATAATGCTAATAAGGCAGTGCAGCAATTTAATAAAGCGTTAAAGAAAATATGTGCTAGCACTATCCTAAAGAGAAGATTAGCTAGTAAGACAGTGCCATGGTGGACGGAGGAGTTATCCAAATTGCTAAGGACCCAGGTAATTAAAGCCAAGAAACAGCTGGCAAGAGCGAAAAAAATGTGCCTAGAAAAAATGGAAGTGTACGCAAACCATTATAGAGCAATTAGAAACAAGTACGTTATGCAAATTAAGCTAGAAAAGACTAATGCATGGAGAGACTTCGTGACAAAAACTGGCAACGAGGATCCATGGAGTGTGGTATACAAAATCGTCAGAGACAAAATTAAAAAGGCAAACTACTTTTGTACTTTGACATTGCCGTCGGGTCAGCAGACGAAGGACTGGACAGAGACAATAAACGCTTTACTAGATAAATGTGTGCCGCTGGATGACAAGGATAAGGAAAGTGATATACACACTGAAATTAGATTGCAAAATAAAAAATATTACAATTGTAATTTGGAACCGGAGGTGTCAGAGGTGGAACTAAAAACCGCAATTAAAAGAATCAAAGGAAACAAAGCCCCAGGTGCCGATGGCATAAAGGGGGAAATAATAAAAGCCGTTTGGGCAAATAATAAAGAAGTATTGAGACATATACTAAATAATTGCTTAAGAGACCATATCTTCCCCAATGAATGGAAGACTGCTTCTCTACAAATAATATTAAAAGACACTAAGAAAGATAGAAGCAAACTAAATTCTTACAAACCAATCGCTCTGTTACCGGTTGCAGGAAAGATTTTCGAGCGAATCTTAATAGGCAGAATTGTCAGGCACTACAAGGAAATGGGCCTAGAAAGTGACAAACAATTCGGCTTTAAGCCAGGACGCTCCACAGAGGACGCGCTGATCACGTTCAGAAAAGGATTGGTCACCGACAAAAAGTATGTGATAGCTCTTTTCGTTGATATTGAAGGGGCTTTTGATAATCTGTGGTGGCCTGCTATTAAGAACAGACTGATTAAGGCGCAGTGCAGCAGCACCATGATTAAAATTATGGATTAAGCTATATCAGCAAGAGAAAAGTCGTAGTCAAATCCAATTTTAAGGAAGCCAATAAATACATGCAAAAAGGATGTCCACAAGGATCGATAATAGGCTCGACTATGTGGAATTTTGTAATGGACGCACTGTTGTGCAAACTTACCAAAATGAACAGTTTGACGCAATAGCCTACGCAGACGACTTGGCAATCTTGATCAAAGGGAACTCAAGAACCAATCTTGAGGAAATTGGCGCAAATGTGATAGATATAATAAACCAATGGTGCGCGCTGCACAAACTAAAAGTTTCGGCATCAAAGACAACGGCGCTTTTAATGAAAGGAAAATTTGACAAAAAGAAGATGCCAAGACTAAAGATAAAGCAACAAAACATTGGTTTTGCCTCTGAAGTCAGATACCTAAAAATTCTAGTAGATGAAAAACTAAACTTTGTGGCTCACGCCAAATATTTAAGAGAAAAGTTGACGAGATTTGTTATGCAGGTTAGGCGAGTGGCGAAAGAAGAATGAGGTTTAAAAAAGAACATATTATATATATTATACAAAGCTGTTGCAATACCGATTACCACTTACGCCGCAGGGGTACGACAAGATCTCTCAAAAACAAGTTAAAAGACAGCGCAACGGGTGTTACTTTTGACGCTTACCAAAGCATGTAGAACCACTTCGACTAACGCCATGCAAGTTATCAGCGGTCTGATGCCACTGGACCTAGAGATAATCCAGCAAGGGATTATAAACAAAATGAAAAGAAACAGTAAAGTAGTCTGGATGGGCTACACATACGAAGCTAAGGGAGAACAAGGGGAAAGAAATGTTAAAGAGGAAGTAAAGTTACTAAAAATGGAAATCGAAATTGAATGGCAAAGAAGATGGAATAGTGAGGTACATGGTAGAGCGACCTTTCAGTTTATTTAAGATGTAAATTTCGCAAGGCAATATGAATGGTTTAAGCCTAGAAGAGAGTGTATCCACTTAATAACAGGCTATGGTTCTATTAATAGTACATTATATAAACGTGGAGCAGTCGAAAGTAAGGATTGCCCGATATGTGGAGAAGAGGAAACAACCGAGCATATGCTCCGATTTTGTGTGGGATACAAAAATATTAGATATAAAGAACTTCAAGAGAGAAACAAAAATCTAAAGAGTTACATTAGTAACAAAGAAGAGCTCAATAATTTAAACAGATACATTAAATGTATGTTTGAAATAAGAAGAAAACATATAGAAGACGCTAGATAAAGCAGGTACGCCTCCTCGTGGTTAGGGACGGAAACGGCAGCTGCTGCAGCTGACGGCTAAAGGGCCTGAAGAAAAAAACAAGATGATAATGTCACCCAAGAAAAACACTCAAAGAGGAAATCACGAAGATAAGAAAGAGCCATAACGCAGCAATGAGTGGAAGCTCGAGCTGCATAAAGTTTTGAAAAACTAAATGAAAAAAAAAAATGTCCCTATCTACTCAGGAGTGCCTCACCGAACTGCGCCCGGGCGCGCGCGCGACGCAATGCGCCGGGGGGAGCAGCCCCTGGTAACCAGCCTTCGTGCTGTCCGAATTGTTCTCGATAGGTGTGACAAAGTCACAGAGATAGGCAAGATTAGAGTAGAAACTAGGCCGAAGAAAACCGTATTAGAAAAAGAAGTAGGTAGGAAGTCTAGTCGGGCAGTCCTCAGCACGACTGGATATAACACGCGAAATAGGGCTAAAATCGCGAATATCCACCAACCCCACCCAGCTATCGTAAATCTAGTAGAGGCTTCTCCAGAGGGCTTAGTAGTATCCAGGCCAACGGAAAAATCGCGGCGTGTTGCTTTTTCGCCGGCGGTCAGGATGCCTCCGAGTCAGGACGCGGCGTGTGGCTTTCTCGTCGCAACAGCCAAGTCCGCTCGCGGCGTGTTGCTTTCTCGCCGCCGGCGGTCAGGACGCCTCCGGGCCCCCTCGTGGACGCCACCTTGTCGTGAGGGGGCTTAGGGAGGGCTCCTCTGATCCGTTGGGTCAATGATGGTGGTTCCAACCTCCGCCATTGGCCCGACGGGGAGGGGTCCTCCTGACTAAGAGCGTCCAAGGAGCCCGGTTCCCTTTAGGGACTTAGATTTTTCTTAAGTCCCATTGTCGGTAGGGGGCCCTGAGTGCAATCGCCCGGTTTGGCCGGAACCGTTAGGAGGACATTAGTCCTCCACCGGCCGTGGGGTGCTGGGTGATCCCAGTTTTCTGGGTGCCTGTCGTCCGGTGTTCCGGGCGGCAGGTGTCCCAGAGGGGGGGGCCGGGTGTTCCTGGCCAAAACTGGGTGTCTTGGCATCCGTGTTCCGGGCGCGGGGCACCCAGTGGGGGGATGTGGGTGCTGGTCCACCTGTGTCGGGGGGCGTTCGATCCCCGTCCAGTCATGGGCGGGGGGAGACGCACTCTGGCACGGGGGGATGCAGCGTCCTACAAGGGGGTAGGCTCCACCTCTTCTCCCTAACGGCTGCGGGACCTTGTCTCGCAGTACGCAAGATGGAGGTGGAGCGACGGGCCGGTGGTGTCCCGGAACTCCCGGGCCCACCGGGCTGGGCCACCCCAGGCCGGTCGGACGTATTCCGAGGTCGGGGCTGGGGTGGCGGAGGGAGCCATTTTGACTCGGGCCAGGACGGGGTCGTTAGGCTTGGTTGCCAATCGTCCTAGGGGAAGGCCACCCCGAAAATAAACCAACTCTTTTTATACTTTATGGGAATGATACAAAAAAGGTGCCGATCATTACCGGCCCAGGGCGTTTGGACGTCCAGGGCCCGGCGAGAGGGGGGTGTCGTCCCGGCCCCCCTCCCGTCGTCATCGTACGTCGGGCTACCGGCAGAGTGCACCGCAGGCTCTGCCGGGGCCCCCTCCGTTGTGAGCTACCTTGCCGTGGTGGAGAGGCTCCCCTGGGAGAGATCCCAGGGGTCTAAGAGCTCACACATGGAAGGAAAACCATGTTAAAAAACCCGGGCAGGTCGGGCTCGTGAGGGGGGTTATCCCAACCGACCTAGGAGTGGAGCCTCCGATATAACCTCCCGTGGAAGACAACCACGTAAAAAAATTACATTTCATGGATAGTGATGTATAATAATGTGTCGAACGTACCGCCCCAGGGCCCCAGGGGCCGGCGTGGGGGGGTAAGAGTCCCGGCTCCCCCCACGTCGTTATCGGACGACGGGCGGTGCGGGGAGTGCGACGCAGGTCCCCCGCACTACTCTGCTACTGCGAGGTGTGATGGTCTCTTCCGGACCGTGGTCCGGAAGGTTTTGGAGAAGTTCCTCCTCTTTTTAGAGGAGACGCAGACCTCCCCGGAGGTAAGTGCCCCCTCCCAGGTGCTACAGGTGCCTGGGGCGGGGGCACATTAGAAGATGGTGCCCGTCCACCGTCGACCGGGGCAGTTCCTGCCTCCGGTGTGGCGGGGACGGGCACCATGTGGGGGCGTGTGCGGCGCCGGCCGCACACTGCCCCCAGTGTGCAGACGCAGGGACTACCCGCTCGCCACCGGATCAGTGGGAGCGGGTGCCCTGTGGTCCCTCCCCGTCGCGGGGGAGGGAGGAGGAAACGGAGGAAGGGGAAGGGGGCTTCACCCCCCTCCCCGGTTGTATCTGGGGAGGGGCCCCCGGTTGAAGTGACCCCTCCTCAAGAGGACGTCTCCATGGAGGTCGTCCCTGAGGCTGGCTCAGATGCCAGCTTGGGGGCGGCCTCCGTGGAGTGTTTGCCCTCCATGAGCTCCCCTTTTGGGGAGCCCATGGTGGTGGCGGAGGAAGAGAGGAGGGAGGAGGAATCCTCTTCCTCTCCTGTGGGTGGGAGGGAGGGGGAGATGTCCCCCCCTCTCCGTTGTGGTGGAGGAAGGGGAGGAGGTGGGGGATGGTGACGACGCCAAGCTCTCCCGCCTCCTCCCCTCGGTCAGCCTTACAAGGCTGACCGAAAAGGAGGTTGGGGCGGCGGCCCTTCTGGACGCCGCCCCCCTGGCTAAAATGGCCAGAAGAGATGGGGCCAAGGGGGGAACTGAGGTTCCCCCCAAGGCGGTGATAGAAGAGGAAATTGCTGGTGGCGTACTCCCGGGGCCGGTTTCTGGGGGGTGGGGGCTGGGGGGGAGACCAGTCTCTTTCTCCCTCCTCCACCGCCCCTCTTTCAGAGTCGTCCGGTCCTGGGACGACGTCATCAGAAATATCGAGCACCAGGTCGTCCCTCCAGATTTCTGGGCGATCTGGAAATTGCTCAAAGAGAAGGTGAAATGCGGAGACCCTCGCGTTGCCGAGGGTCTCCGCATAATCAAGGGAACGAGCGATGGCATCAACTTTGATGCCATCGCCCTTCCAGAGGGCGCCGATAGCATCGACGTAGTAAGGGATGCCGTCACGAAATTAGCGGTGGAGCACCCAGTCTGGGAGCTCCGCTGCCACGTGACGGCAATCCCTGTCGAGTATCGGCGCCCAAAAGTTGCGAAAGTTGCCTCCACGCGGGCGTCGGGGGTAGGTGCTGTAAAGGCGCCCCCCGGCGTCCGCCTGGAGGCAAATAAGTTCTTCTTGGAAGGGGTGGAGGAGGGGGAGGGTCCTCCCTCCCCGGTGGACCTCCACTTCAAGAAGAAAAAGAAGAAGCAGAAGGCAAAGGGGTGACTGGGCTTCACCCAGTCACCCTTCTAGCCCCCCACAACATCAGGGGGCATTTATGTATTCCCCCCTCCCAACATCTGGGGGGGATTGGGGGGGAACTATACCGGCCGGCCGAGAGCGGGGGCTCTCGGTCGCGCCGATCCCTCACAGCGTGGTGGAGGAGGAGCCGCTGGTCACGGCTCCTCCTCCAAATTACGGGAAGAGGCCCGTACGGACTTCATCCGTGCGGGCCAGCCCGAGAGGGGGAGAGAAGCATGCCTTTAGGTGATTCCTCTCCCCCTCTCACTAAGGGCTAGGTTTGTTTGACCCGGGGGGGTTTTAGTGGGTATGCCGGCTAAATACGGTGAGTCCCACATAACCCGAGGGGTTCCCCCGAACCCCTCGGGTATCCATAAAGGATTTCCCTCTCGTCACCAAAAAAAAAAGGCTCTGCCGGGGAATTGGCTTCTGCGAAGGGGCTCAGGCTCATTTTTTCGCAGGATGTACCTGTTCCGCTGGGACAGGTATATGACATGTCCACCATCCTCTCACCTCAGTTCCTTCTGAGGCTGAGAGGTGACGCGGACATGGAGGAGGTGGTGGTGAAGGAGATGAATTATGTCTCCCTCCTTGGACTCGGTCGCAAGCTCGAGAACACAGAGGGAGACCAGGAAGAGGAAGAACCTGGGCATGAGATCCGCCAAAGTTAAATCTAAGTCCTCTTCCGACGAGTCAGAGGTGGCGTCTACTTCCACCTCTAAGATATTTAAAAGGGACCTCCGAGGCTGTTTCTCAACGGATCCAACCCATTTGGGTCTGTTTACCTCGGAGAAGTGCGCTTTGCAATTTGAGCGGACTCGCGCAAAGAAGAAGGCAGACCGGGAGAAGGCTGCATTGTTGGCCATTAATACATATATCCCGGTTAGAGAGACTGCTGCCATCCTTCGCCATCATGAGGCGAGAGTAAAGAAAGCCACAGAGCAGTTTGGGTCGCCCCCCCCCCCCCGAGGAGATCGTTTTGAAATTCCAAGTGGGATGGATTAGGAAAGTTGCCGGAGTTTCCACAGGTCTCCAAGGAGGACTGGCGGCAACCCTCCTTACTGCGGCGGCCGCGTTTGAGGTTGGAGTAGACGCCCTTGCCAAAAGAGCTGGAAGGAGTTTCTTCGACCCTCTCTCCGGGAGGGCGCCTTCGCCTCTCAATGGAAGGGAAGAAGAGGTCCTTGCAGCAAACAAACGTCTGGAGGAGGAGGTTGCGCAGCTCCGTAAGAAGGTGGAGGAGCTGGAGCGCACCTCCCCTCCGGGCTCTTCGTTCACCCGCTCCAAGGGGCGTGAAATGAGGAAGGAAGAGTTGCCGGACGAGGCACCATCCCCCTGTCCTCCTCCTGAGAGACCGGTCGTCTCCTTTGATGACTTGGAGAAATTCCCGGCACTCCGACCATCCTTGTTGGGGAAACCGCCGGTCAGGATCCCGGAGGACAGGGACATCTACCCCCAATCACTTTCCCCCTTGAGGCATGAGGGTGAGGGGAGAAACTGTCCGGCCACATCGAGGGACGTGGATGGAATTGTGGAGGCTGTGACCCGCAGGCTCCTCGAGATGCTCCCCTCCCTAGGAGTTCCCTTGAAAGGACCCACGCCCGGCCGAGAGGATCTGGTTCTAAAGAGAGCTACGGTTCCGACCCCCGTAAGGGGCTCGGTCGGGGGGGGAGGGTCCAAGCAAGGGTGGGAAGAGCGGCAAATCGGGCAAGCGGGAGGCCTCCACGAAGGCTCCACAGCCGGTACAGCCCAATTCCCAGCCTCAGTCTCTCTCCCCTAAGGGGAGTAAGGCCAAAGCTGGAAACCAGGAAGAGCCTTCAGCTCCTAAGAGGACATCTCCTCCTCTCTCCCAACCCGCCCCTTCCTCCTTCTCCACCAACACTGGGCGACAGGGGGAAGTTTGGAGCAAAGTGGTTGGGAAGAAGGTTAAGAAGGGAGCTGCGACCGTTAAGGCCGCAGCTCCCCTCAAGGGGAGTAGCAGGACTTCCCCTCCCCACAACTCTCTCCCCAAGGGGAAAAGTGGGGAGAGGAAGCCCAGTAAAAAGAGGAAGACCCCCAATACTGCGGCGGTTATCATTACCGGCCCTGGAGGGAATTATGCGGAACTGTTGGCGCTTGCCAAGAGGAGCATTTCCCTCAGGGAACTTGGTATAACCGGGGGCCTGAAGTCGAGGATCGCCCTAACAGGCGCACAGATCCTCGAGGTGACTGGCCCGGAAAAGGATCTGAAGGCAGACAGGCTGGCCGAAAAGCTGGTCAGCCTGTTTGCCGACTTGCCAGACGTGAGGGTCTCTCGTCCCCGCAAAACGGCGGATCTCCGTTTGTGGGGGCTTTAACCCTCAGTCTCGGCTGAGGAGGTCGCCACGGCGGTGGCGGACAAAGGAGGGTGCTCACCCTTGGACGTGAGGGTGGGAGGGATTAAGCCCCCATCCAGTCCGAGGGGGTTGGGCACCATTTTGGTACGCTGCCCCGTCGCGGCGGCCAACAAGATTGCACAAGGAGGTCGGCTCCAGCTGTCATGGGTGACAGTTGGAGTAGACCTCCTACAGACACGCCCCCTCCAATGCTATCGCTGCTTGGAGGGGGTCATGTGAGGTCCAGGTGCCCGAATAAGGACCGCAGCGGTTGTTGTTACCACTACGGTACCTCTGGGCACCTGGCGAGTAATTGTAGCAATGTGGTCTCCTGCGCGGTCTGCAAGGCCGCGGGGAGACCACACGTACATCGCATGGGGGGCCCTGCTTGCCGGCCCCCCAAGAGGAAGAACAAAAAGGGGGCAAAACCGACACCTGCCCCCTCCAAGCCCCCTACCGGGGGACAGATTAAGGAGAATGGGGGGCGGGTTCGGCGACCGCCCCTCCGCTTCCCCCGAAAGGGGTCAGGTTGATGTCCCGCTCCCAAAGCGGGAATCCCGAACCCTTCCAAGGGTTCTCAGTGTGGAGGACCCCTTGGCCAATGAAACGGCCATTGCCGTAGCCGCTGCCGCCTCGACGGCAACGGTTATGGACGTGGATGGCCCGGGCATGGAGGAGCCGATGGGCGAGTAGGCGCTTTCACGCCCACACGGCTCCTCCAGGCCAACTTGAATCACGCCCGGCAGGCCCAGGACTTGTTCCTGCAGGACCTTGCCGGGCGTGATTCCGGCTTGGGCGTGATCGCGGAGCCGTACAGTGTGCCCGACTCTACCCCGAATTGGGTGTCGGCCACTGATGGCTCCGCGGCCTTAGTCAGAAGGTACTCCCCTTGCTCCCGTCCCATTGCCCTTGCGGCAGCCGGGAGGGGATTTGTTATTGCGAGGTGGGGTGCCTTATATGTCGCGGGGGTATATGCCCCCCCCTCCAGATGGATCCTCCCGGAATTTAAAGAATTCTTACGGGAATTGGGGGACGGCATGCGCCGATGCCTCCCCCATCCCGTGTTGGTGGAGACTTTAACGCCTGGGCATAGGCGTGGAGTTCCCAGGCCACCAACGCCCGCGGGAGGGTCCTTCTGGATTGGGCGGCGGAGATGGGTCTCCTCTTGCTTAACGAGGGGACCCAGAGCACCTGCGTCCGCCCCCAGGGGGAGTCGATTTGACTTGGGCGACCCCGGGGGCGGCGCGATTAGTGCAGTCGTGGGGGGTGGCTCACCGAGAGAATCTCTCGGACCATCTCACTATCGAGATGGTTCTTACGGCCACCCCCCAGGAGGTGCTCCTTCGCCGCCGTGAGGGGGGCGCCAAACCCCCCAGGTGGTCCCTGTTGGACAGGGACCGCCTGTTGGCGGCGGCCTCCGTGGAAACCTGGGCTGATTTTTCAGCCCAGGTCGATGCGGAGGTCGAAGCCGCCGAGATCGGGGCCATGGCCGCTCGCATCTGCGATGCGGCCATGCCCCGGTCCAAGCCCGCCCCCCGCCGGGCGGCCTATTGGTGGAACGAGGAAGTCGCGGAGTTGCGCCGCAAGTCCAATGCGGCGCGCCGCGATTTCCTCCATGCCCGGCGGAGATGGGCGGGCATAGATGACGAGTGGGTCGCGGAGGTACGCAGCGCGTACTCAGCCGCGCGGCACGCGCTGCGAAAGGCCATCCGCGACGCCAAGGCCAGGGCCTGGGACGAACTACTTGCAAGTCTCGACCAGGACCCCTGCGGGCGCCCGTACAAAATTGTCTTGAACAAATTAAGACCGCCCCCAGTAGCGGAGTCTCTGGACCCCGGATTCCTCGACCAAACGGTGGGGGTACTTTTCCCCTGGAGGGATGTCGCGATCCCTCCAAAAGGGGGCCCTCCACCCTGGGAAGAGGGATTCCGGGTTTCAGAGACCGAGTTCGTCCGGGCAGCCAAGAAACTTGGCGCCGCAGGAAAGGCTCCTGGCCCTGGTCGCGTATGGGCCCTGGCCTTGGGTGAAGTTGGTGCCCGCCTGAGGAATCTGTTCAGGGACGGATTAAGGGGGGGCTAAAAGGGGCTATAGCCCCGGGCCTCACTTATAAGGGGGGCCTCACAAGGTGAAAAATATATTGTTGGGTAAAAAAAAGAGATGAAAACACGAGATAATTAATAAATTTCATTATTAAATTTATTTATAAGTACAGTAACGCATCTCGCATTTAAAGAGAAACGTACCTCCAGCGATCATATCGTTTTCATCATTCTGGGTGCAAAGTACATCTTCTCGTTATGTGGCTCGTGTTCTCGCTTCGAATTCGCTTAAACAATAACATTTCCACTTGGAAAAAAATAGGTTTTGAAAATCTATATATTGTATGTTTTAAAGATCTGTACATAATAGGTTTCAAATATTTTGTATAGATTGTTACCTTGGGGGGAATCTGCAATTTTTTTAGATTAATCTATCAATAATTGAATGAATGCTAGCGAGTTGAATACGCGAAGTATTTAAAAGGCCCCGCGCTATCTCGTCTCAACCTGTTATGGTGGCTGGCGGCGGCGGCGGCCGCGACGGCGCGGCGGCATTAACGCGATGTCAAACGTCAATTGTTTTACACCAGTGCTCGGCGTTAGTTGCACATTTCGGCCCGATTCTTGAGCGCTCTCCCACTACCGCGTGACCGCTAGCGGCCGAGCCGCCGACTCAGGAGCGTCCGTGTAACAAATAGGCTGACGATGAGCGGGCAATATTATTTCTACAACAAAGAAAATTTTATTTTCTGAAAGGTGCCCGCTCATCGTCAGCCTATTTGTTACACGGACGCTCCTGAGTCGGCGGCTCGGCCGCTAGCGGTCACGCGGTAGTGGGAGAGCGCTCAAGAATCGGGCCGAAATGTGCAACTAACGCCGAGCACTGTTTTACACGATTGTGCATGTTTTTACGTGCACCGTACGTACACTGAACGATTCGTACCATTACAGTTGAACCGTACCAAGTTAAAACCTTTTAGTATATTTTACATATTTATACAGCAGTGCATTTTTAAAATGTCTCGTAAATTTGAAAGTGGAGCGCAAAAAAGAAAAAAAGTTGCAGAAAGAGAAGAGTTTGTAAATAAATTGCCGAGATTAACAAGCTTTTTTCCAACAGAATCGAAAGAAAACAGTGAAAAATTAGTTGAAAAAGAAGTTGGCGATACAGATAATAGTGAAAAAGATCAATCGATCGAACATTGCGATGAAGTTCTATGTGATATTCCGATTGATAGTGATAATTATGAAAACAATCTACATTTAAATGAAACTATTGAAACAAATGCAAATGTCGATTCATCTTGCTTGAACAACAAAAAAGATACTACAGGTATGTATACAAAACTATTTGAGGTTTTAAAGGAGCTGTTTTTATGCGCTGAAGATTGCTCCACAGTTTATTTATTATTAGTTTTTTGGGATAATGACTAGTAACTATTAGTATAACCAGCGTACTGATTATTGAAAAGCTCAGTTTGCATCCATCTTACATCAGTAAGTTAACTGCGTCCTCTTTATTGTTGAAGTGTCGCGCTTGTCTCTCGACGATAGTTTTTTTTTTCACTGCGACATCGTGCTTGTCACGCGGCGTGAGCGGCGATTGTCCTTTTTTTTAAGTATATTTATAGGAGGAGGAGACGGGGAGACGTGAATTCGGGTCCTTACCGCGCGTAGATTCGAGCGAGTGGTGATGCTAAAAGCCAGGACAGCGATATCGTTAGTTTTTTGTGTATTTTTTTTTCTCGTCGATTGAAAGTTCGCGTTTTAAATTAAGTGTACGTGTAGGGCGCGAATAGATAGATCGTGTGCTTGTAATCGTCGCCAGGTTCATAGGTTGCTTTCAGCGTCTCACGCCCATTTTCTCACAAAGTGGATCTATTTAATATTTTTTTCTAATTAAAATTTAAACCATGAAAACAGTAATATAAAATAATAATAATATTTTTTTTATAACGTAAAGTCATAAAATTAAAAATATCTATTCTTTTTACTACAAACTCAATATATTATGTATAAAATAATAATAGTATTATTTATCAAATTGTATTCAGATATTTTATTCAGAATATTATCAAATAAATTGTTTTTAGGTATTATATTAAAGGATCCGGCACTCTGGCCTACCGTATTTAAGGAAAATGAAAGAAACAAATATATAATGAAAGATTATTCTTTTTTTCAAAATAAAGATGCCTCTTTTGAATCTTCCAAGCGTGAATATACGAAGCAGAATAGATATTTTAGTTCAAAATATTACTGGCGAAAGTTAAACAATGGAGAAAAATGTGAAAGAAAATGGTTGATGTTTTCTAAATCAACAGGAAATGTATATTGTTTTGCTTGTAAGATGTTCTCTACGGTTTGTGATAACGTTTTCATTAAAGGCTTTTCAAATTGGAAAAAAGGAGAAGAATTTATCTGTAGTCATGAAAACAGTAAAGGACACAATAAATGCATGATTGATTGGATGAATTTTTTACAAAGAGATTTGCACGTGGCTAATGCGATGATTAGTGTGATGCGGAATGAAATAAATTATTGGACCGAGGTTTTGAAAAGAGTAATTGCGGTGATTATATATTTAGCAGAAAGAGGTCTAGCATTTCGTGGCACCGATGAAAAAATAGGATCACCTAGCAATGGTAATTTTTTAGGAATTTTAGAATTAATAAGTCAATTTGACCCTTTTTTAAAAAACCACATTGATACCTACGCAAATAAAGGTAAAGGAAATGTGTCTTATTTATCTAAAACTATTTACGAAGAATTTATTACGTTGATTGGCGAAAGAATTTTACATCATATAATAGATGAGATCAAAGCAGCAAAATATTGGGGTCTCGTAGTTGATTCTACACCTGATATTACTCATGTAGATCAATTGTCTATAATTTTCCGCTATTATTTGAATGGAAGTATTCATGAACGATTTTTTTGTTTTTTGCCGATTAAAAGCCACACCGGAAAATCATTGAGTTGCGAAATTTTTGAATTATTAAAAAATAATGACATAAATATTGCTGATTGTCGTGCACAAACATATGACAACGCAGCAAACATGTCTGGCAAATATTCAGGCCTACAAGCTTGGATAAAAGAACAAAATAACTTAGCTTTTTATGTGCCTTGCATTGGACATTCTCTCAACTTGGTAGGCGAGAACAGTGTAAATGAATGCCTACATTCTGTCAATTTTTTTGGTCTTCTTCAGCGACTTTACTTATTTTTTACTGCATCAACACATCGATGGAATATTTTATCATTAGAACAATCCAAACTTTCAAGCTTATCAGCAACAAGATGGTCTGCTAGAGCAGATGCTTCAAGAGATTACGTAAAAAATTTTGATGGTATTCATAATGCACTAACTATTTTAACTGAAGATAAGGAACAAAAATTAGACACGAGAAATGAAGCAGAATCCTTGTTAAAAAATATAGTTAAATATGAAAATGCATTTATGGCAATACTATGGAATCGAATCCTTCACAAATTTAATATTGTTAATACATATTTGCAAAAAGTAGATTTAGATTTAGATGTAGCGTGTAATATGTTAATTTCTTTGTAACAGTGGATTTCTGTGAGCTGCGGATAGCCGCGGTTATCCAAAGTCCGGGCGGTGGAGTCGAAGGCTGAGTGAATTAGGCGTGCGTTTAATATCGTATAACTATGTTTATTAAATTACTACGGCTTATACACTAACTTACATGCTAACTTATTCCTACTATATACAAGTCCGGTATTGCCGGCTTAATGTTTCGCTATTGGCGCGGGTGCGCGTGAACGCCGCTTAACGGGTTCGGCTCGGTTCGCCGGAGATCGTCGGTGCGCTCTCGGAGTTCGGTCTCGCGGCGGAGATCGGGCGCGTTCGGCGGGCTTCGCGGTGTTTCGGCGGCGCGGGCCTGCTTGCGGAGATCGGACGGATTCGGCAGGCTTCGCGGTATCTCGGCGGCGCGGTTACGGATTATCTCGTACGGCGAATTAATTCGTACGGCGGATTAATTCGTACGGCGGATTAATGGATGGCTCGGAAAAGGCGGAGGCCTCTCATCGCGAGGCGGGTTACCGCTCAGCACGCGGCATGCCACTCAACACGTGGGCTTGGATATCGCTACTCAGCTCGTAGCCGGTTTTGAATGCGGATCGGTACTGTCGCTCAACTCGCGAGTCTAGGAAACGCTCAACGCGCGTCTTGGAGGAATTGCTCGTTCAGCTCACAAGCGATTGGGATCCGGTGACTAAGTCCCGGTGGATAGACCTGCTCAACTCGCTGGTCGGAAGGAAGATGCTTATCACCGAAAATCCTGCGGTATATATACCCGCAGGTCGGTGATAAGCGGGTTGGTGCGGCGCGGAAATAATTGTTTATGTCGGGGGTGACTTCTCGCAGTAACGCTTCGTTACACCCCCCCTCTCGCAGATTCAAACTCTCGCTTATATGGAAAGAAAGTTTATTTCGGTGGCCTTACAGTATACTGCCCGTCGGGCTTCCTACGGATAATGTACGTCCCCTGGGCTGTGCGATGGCGGTATCGCCCTCCGGCGCGGATCCGGCTCCAGGGGATGTCCCGGATGGCCGCCTCCGGTAGGGTACTATACCCGGTGATCGGTGCGTCCGTGGTGGCGGGTGCCGGCGAGGGTTGGTCGGCGACGGGCGACGGCTCGGCTGGAGTTCGGCCGGTGGGCGGCTCTGGTGGCGGTTGGTCGGCGGAGGCCGCAGGGTGTCCCTCGGATGGTTCGGGCTCGTCCAGGTCCGACAGGGACCCGAACAACTCCTCGAGCTCCGTGGTGAGTGCGGAGGCAACCTGCGCCGTCTGTGTGTACAGACGCTCTTGCCGAGAGACGGCGGAACGGCCGCGAATCCTTGCCGGCGGGAGCCCTCGGTCCTCCAGACTCACCGTGGGCCTGGTGCGCGGTGTAGCTTCCGGGGGAGGAACTCGCCTCGGTTTCTGCGGTGGTGCCAGCGGTCTACCTTCCTTTGTCTTTGCCATTCTGACGCTATCTGTCTCGCCATCGCTCGTGTCGTCTCTTTATATTCGGTTGTTGTTCGTTGGTTCCGGGCAGTCCTTCAAATCCTTGACATGTGCGGTTTCCATTCGTTGCTTGTTGGCTACGTCACGGATTCGCACGACGACCGGGGAGATGTACTCCTGTACGGTGTATGGCCCGGCGTATCGCGGCGCGAGTTTCCCGACGAATCCGGTGTCGGCGTGGGATAGCGGGTGCTCCCGCTTGAGCACGTGACTGC
>CABEGB010001408.1:0-78387 GCA_901521435.1 Crematogaster levior | reverse complement strand
AAAAAAAAGTCAGAATATTTATTAGTCCAATAAACAACCGAATGAAAAAAATTAAAAATTAAACGTCTTAGCTTATCAAATTTAAATAGTTAATTATTTTAAAATTACTTCAAAATAATTTTAAAAAGTAAACATTCTTTCGTGTGCAGGATGTAGGTGGCGACGCTGTCCCATCATTTCGCGTCCATCAACTTTTCGCTAACGACTAATATCTAATTAAATTTAGGGTCGTCATCGCGTATGTCAAACGTCGCGAACGTCCGCCCGCCCGCCCGCCGCGCCGCCCGCTTCGCGACCGACCGCGTGCGTGATCACGAGGCGAGTCGAGCGCCGCCGAGCGCGACCGAGCGCGGCCGAACACCCACGAGCGGCCCCGCGCCGGCGTCGCCGGGTATTTAAGGGGCCGCCGGCGAGCCGCGCTCATTCCTTAGACGGCAACGAGAGACGTGAGGTGCGACACGCGCGAGACAAGTATCAGTAAACCGATTGTCCATATTCGCGATCGAATTGTGTTTCGACGGACCTCGCGAGTCCTCGTCAAGTGATAACCAGTGGACAAGAGACACGAGAGTGCTGCCTGGACGAAAACATGGCCGACAGTGGTATCAAGCGCAACATTCCCATCAAACTCGGTGACTTCAGCGTGATCGACACCGAGTTCTCCAACATACGCGAGCGCTTCGACGCTGAGATGAGGAAGATGGAGGACGAGATGTCGCGGTTCCGCAGCGAGCTCATGAACCGCGAGAGCAACAACTTCTTCAAGAGCACCACCAGGTACGTCAACCCCATCTTTTCTGTCTCTCTCTCTCTCGCTCGCGCGAGACGCCTAACCTTTCAGGATCGCACCGGTTGCATTCTCCCTCTCGCGCGTCTCTCTACGTGTGAATTCGTATATTCGCTTGACATATTATCGATTAATATTTCGAAAAGCTCTAGTTTCCCATCGGACAATTGTTTACATCGGTGACCGGTCTGTTTGCGAACGCGACGCAGGTGTATTGTGTACGACGAGATTTCGAGGTCGTTCTAGTGGAGTAAGAAATAAGAATAGATGTAAGAGAAGTACAAAGGGAAGCAAAGTAGGCGCAATCGCCTACGAAATAAATTATTTTCATTCCTTACTCTTATTTTGTATTTTTTTTGTAATATTTAATATTTTCCTCGCACATAACCACTCTTACTTCTTACTTCGCGTATTGCGAGCTTTTACGTAAGCGGAATTACCATGCCGTACGCCGTACATCGGCGCGCAGAAAAAAATCGATGAGGATTAGCGTGAGTCGCGAGTTACATTGGTTGACATTGAAGGTATCGATCCTTCTTCGTAGACGAACGACTCTAATTTGCTCGATCTATCGTAGCTGCGACGCGCGAGAGGATCAGGGAGAACTCGCGAGAGTGACCTTCGTATTCTCGCGTTGAATTCTTTCATTTTCGCCCGCAAGAGAAGCTTTGCATTTTTGATTTCTGATATTTTTCAAGAGAAATTTTATTTCGTTTGTTTTACCACACGCATTGAAATTACTCGCGACGATAGCTGACGGTCGTCGGAAGTATTCACGTATCGATTTGCGATGTGTCTGGAAAAAAAAATATGTTTACCGCCGGTATTTTCTGCTACGAGTTCCGTATCGCAACTCGACAATCGAGATTAGCCGATCGATCGTACGCGTTATCGCAAATGAAGTTCGATATTTTAATGATTCAAGATCGATTTCAAGATTTCTAAATAAAGAGCATCGTTGTAATGAGCAGTACAGATACATCAAGAGGTATCTTCGATCACGAGAGAATTGGGAAATAAAAAAATTGGCGAGAGGATAAACCGTGCGGTGTAGGAAAAACAGATGATGTCACTTGTAACTCGTTAAGAGGCTCGACGTAAAACCGCCCATTTGCGTGATTAATTTACGTGCGTCGCCGCCTCGTCGAAGTTCAGAATGTTCCGATCTCATATTAATTTCAGCAACGTTATCGTTTGTCACATTCTAATATTTTCTGCGAAATATAGAAGTGAGTGTTCTTTGACTTTCACTCTATAAGCTCTGTGACTCTTCAGCTTTTTCTTCTCTTTGCTCTTTCTCTCTTGCTCTAACATAGTTTATAGAGAGTCACGGAGTATCTTTACGGAATTAGGTCCCATAAATTTACGTAAAAGTATTGCATATAGTTTTCCTTTGTCATCAGTATCATCGCGAGAGCGAATCGCAAAGGCGAGACGAGCCGCGGATTTTTCAGTGGGGAAGCGCGCGCGATTTGCAGATCGGCTCTGCATTTTTGCATCGATACAGTCATTTCGCGCATTTCTATTTATAGTGATTCCGTCACTGCACTCGCGGCACCAGGAGCCACCTTTGGCGGCTCGCTCGGCCGTGCGAAACGATCTCCGGCGAGTGCGTGCGTTGGAAATTTGCGCGCCGTGACGCCGAAATCGATTGATCGATCGATTGACACTCGATAATTCATTTAAGCCGCCATTCGCAAGATACTCGTGAATTCATTCGCACTTTATTCACGCGCACTCTTTTTTACTACCTGGATTTAAAAAAAAAAGCCAAACCTAAAATTAAGCATTTCTTTTTACGGGATAAAATGATTTCCAACAAAAATTGCTACATTTATGTACGATCGTTTTACTTCACATTCGATCTCCGCAGATCGGCGGTCTCCAGCGAGATCGAGATAATCGAGTTTTGCACGGTAAATAGATTTTTGTCACATGATGGAGACTCGCACTCGTGTTAACACTAGAACTACCAAAATTAAGACGAAACTATTTCTACCAAAACCAGTCAAAATGACTAGTCTTTAAAAAATATGTAATAATAGAATATTTTTACGTAAGAAATAATTTCGCTCGATACAGATAATAACAATTGAAAAGAAATAAACAGGCCAATAAGTCGAATCGAGCCAAAACAAAAGATGTCTTTTACAAGTTAATGAAATATAAGAAACAGGGAATTCTTAGCTACAAGACATTGAAATTTATTATAAGAAAATACATATGAACGTTTCGACTTCACTGGGTCTTCATCAGCATTTAGTAAATTATTACAATATTTTTCGCATAAAAACCGTTGTTTACATATATAAAAGAGTTAGAAACTAAAAACCGCAAACGTAATCGTGTCGCAAATAAGAATATTTTTGATAAGAATATTTATTGATACTTTCTTACAAAAATTCCTTGTTATGTAGTACACTTTTGGTATTATTAACCGATCTAGGACTATGATCCCTAAATGAGGGTTGGCACATGAAGTAAGAATTTTAAAATAAAATGGTAAAACCAGTCATTTTGACTGGTGTGGTAGTTCTAAGTGTTAAACCCGGCATATTTTAAATGTAGGAAACGCGTGCCCGCTCGCGGGATTACAAGCGACGTCTATTACGCAATTTAATACATCGCATGCGTTGGACACGCATAACGGACGCGTTCACCGCATTTTTGACGACACACCGACGCATCCTCTGAATGCAGCATTCAGTCGCCGTTCGAAACCAGTCTGGAGAAGCGAGATGGGAACACGGGAAAAGAACGAACAATGTGTTAAATTTCGGGATCGGCGCCCAATCAAAATAAAGCGTCAGTCAACGTACTCTCCCGTGCTCGTTTCTCGGAGAAACGCATTGGTTCACGTTAGAAGTTGCGTTTATTGAAGTTACTTATTTCTGACATTGTTATTCTTAGCAGTCGACGTGTTGCTTATGCAGTCGCACACATGCCGCAAACGTGAATTAATGTTTTTTCTACATACTCGACGAGACAAGATTGACGCTAGATACATTTTTTACGGTGCATCACGTTATTACGTCGTAAACACGACCTTGACATTGTATCGCGTTACACGATCGCGCGAAATAGCCCCCACTGGAATCGCGAGCACTAAAATCGCGGCGCAGGAAAGGTAGAGGAGCTTGCAGGGATCCTAGACGAGCGATTCTACGCAGTAATTTTTACGACATCGTCGAAGCAACCGTCGAGGTATATCGTCGCAGTCGCGCTTTAAAGCGAGGCGCGCTCGATCGTGCCACGGTATCGCGGCTCGCACCGCAAGGATCCGCGATGATCCCGAACGAGGATCTGTATCCACCCACGCATAAAACGGTCATCAAGTTTCGGTATGTTGGCACTGTGGACGAATTCCCCGAACGCACTCACGTTAATACCGTATCGATTCACTTTAGATTCATTATTCAACGATGTAAGGCCCGGTTTTCCATTTTCTGGCTTGTTGCTAACCGGAGGTTAATCGATTCTCCGTTTCTCCTTAGATAATAATGAAAAAAATAGAGAAGTCGCGATTAATCTCTCGGGTTAACAGTTAACCTGGAAAAATGAATGAAAAATCAGATCTTGTTTGTACAAGGAATCATTTTGCCACGCAATTCATTGTATTATATTCACGTGTCATTTACTTCGATTTATATTATCGATTAGGAATGAATTTATTTCTTAATTTAAATTATCGAAAAATTTATCGATTTAATTATCTACAGTCATCTCGATCGACCTTCCTTCTTGTGATATATACTTTGAGATTTTGTTTTTCTTACGAATCGTAACTAGATCTTTTTCAAGAAACACCGCGTCGTTAGCGTGAAAGATTCTGCTTGACACGTCTATAAATATGCCGTGGTAAGCAGGTGCTCGATGTCGATCGCGCATTCTCGATGGATCATCACTTGTGGGAGATGAATATGGTCCATTACGAAGTCCGAATAATCACGTGTTTCTGACGTAATTCTTATGTTCAGGGACGGTTACCGCAAATAGACAAGCGCTCATCACGCAGAAGTCGAGTCTTCGACGCGAACATGTTATTAACATATAGACTGTGGCTTGTCTAACATATACAAGAGCAAGATATATAACAGATGTTATCGATTCTTCATGCACGTGCTCGGGGATTCTGACTTTTTACTTTCTGTTACCACTTGAATTCATTGTTCGATCATGCATTTCGGAGCATTCTTTGGAAAACGTAAAAAATCTATTTTATAATTCCGCGCATCGGGGTGATCTTATCATTAAACAACAGGAGCGTTGAAACAGCTGATTTTTTATCGAATCGATAAAATTTAATCTTGAAAAAATAAATATCTCTCGACATGTATTAAGTAAATTTCTCAGTAGGAAACTTGTGATAGGTACGTTTTTCGAAAAACAAGAAATCGATAACTGTATCACTCCCAACATTTTGCTTCGAGATACGCGAAATAAAAAAATTTTATATCCAGTGTCATGCAGCTTTGATGCTTCCAGACAGACCTTCAGACAGCGCATTAAAATTTGAACAGCAACAGGAAATTACCTCTTATAGACAGGGCAATAGCTTGCTAATTGACTTTGCTGAACTATGTTAAACTTCATGCTTGAACTTTCGCGAATAACTGACGTACTGTCGGCGGGCATCGTGATCGAAGACTCGAGTAACACGATGCCATGCGTGCCAAAGGGAGATTCACTTTTCGCACACTTTCCCACACGCGCTCTTTTGTCTCGTAGTACAACCATGCTTTCTGTTACACAATGTGTCGGCGATGTGTGACTGACTATGAGTTAAGCGATTCATTGACTCCCAGCCGACCATTGGCATCGCGTAATGGCCTAAATATGATTCCGCCGAAATGCTCGTAATGTTAATTGTCTTATTCGATAGAGTTAGATATGATTTGAGACGCGGATGATAAATTGTGTCATTTGTTGAACGAGAGATGATGATAATAATAATTGTCACAATTCTAAAATTATATTTAATTTTCGGGAGATATTTGACACAATAGGCATTTTTACATTTTTACGTAATAAATATTGAAGTATTGATGTTTTAATCAGTGTCAGTTAAATTTGGTCTGTCGATGGTTGGAAGACGAAACTCCGTGATATTTCTTTACTAATAATATTTATATTGTCTTTATTATTATTAGTTCTGTCACATCAAAGAGTGAAGAATACGCGGATATTTACAATTTCTGCAGTAGAAACCTGCTCGAGTTGGTATTTTGATATGAAATCATTTTGTATACTGACACCTCGAGACACTGATAACAAGTTATCACCTTCAATGATTTCAAATAGTAAACGTAGCTAAATATACAGATTAGATAAGTCACCGACTTACTCTTACGTCAACAATGAGTTCCACTATTGTGATTATTTCGTGGCACATGTTTATTATAATTTCTTAATAAATCATTATTCTTTTTTTATATTAATTTTGTATCTAATATATCGATTAAATCAATGCTGCAAATGTAAGACGATCACGCTACGATGCGCAAAATAAGGGGATGGATTACAATTTAGTACTTTAGTACTCCGGCGTTTCGTTTGGCCTTTTCACTCCAAGTCGGGTTTTGTAAGAACCAGCGCGCTACGGTTGACCTCTCTCGATTTCATGAGACGAGATCCGACCTTTCTCTTGTCTGTGCATAATTGTTCTCTACCGCATTGCTTTCCCACTTTTTCCCACGCAGCTTTCCTGCGGCTTCACTCGAACTCTTCGCGCTTCCCAGCTTGGAAGACGAACGTCTCATGATATTTAAATGTTACAAGCCATCAAGATTCAATCAAAATTTCTATAAAAAGATAAATTACATAACGTATTTGCATTCTTGATTTCAATTGATTTGTTAAAAAATCACGCGTAGCTGATAGGAATTTATTGATGGCAATCTCTTTGTTCGACATATATATGTGTGTATATAGACAAAATTGTGTATCAAAGAGTTAATCGACAAGACATTATACTATCGACAGACTGGTACACAAATGCAACTATACAACATCCATTTACGAGAATCGCCTTTGACGAAGACGCAAACGTAAATTGTCGCAGTTGGCTTCGAATTTCGAAGATCCAGCTACGATACGATCCCTCATCTCGAATGCAAGGACTTCGAAATTAACTAATTAATTCCGCCGACTACGTCAAACAACTTGAATCACCGACATTTCGTGGGAATATCACGAGACACAGTGCATGCCGCGGCAAATTACTCCGCGCTGTGTTCGAAGAAATAATGTGTGAAATAGCGTGCAGCGCGACGCGAGAACGAACCGAAGGCTAAGGCAATGCTCGTACATGAAAAACCTTATCGTTAGATGCTGCAACTTGCGCTACGGCATGATTAATAGTCTCCTTCCATTACGAAACTGACAGTAAAGAGATCGGTAAATACAGAGGCCACGCTTCAAAGACGTTAGAAAATTCGTCACAATATTAATCGAACTTCTATTAATTATGATTGTTAACATTCTACGCCAATTTGTTGATGTAATCCTGACGGAGTAAAAATTCGCGTAAGATTAAATTTTACACAATTAAATGCATTATGATTGTTAAGTAAATTCGTAACAATCGCAACTAAGTAATTAGGTTAATGTTCCCAGGAAGTTTCCGAGAATCAAGTAATCAAGGAACCGTTCGAGTGGTGTTCAGTTTACCTTTATTCGCGGAGAAACGAAACTTTATCTCCGAGAGATGTGTACATTTGCATGCCACCGTCGTGCGGGGGTACTCTTTTTCCCCTCATTACGCCAACTTGTCGATGGTACTCCCGCTAATTTCGCTCCACAACGCTTTGGCAACGTTTCTCGTACGTTTTGGCGGACGATTTTCTTAAATGATGGAAAAGCTGAATTGACCCGAATCGATCGGTTGAACGACCAGAAATAAAGGGAGGAGACAGAGACGCGGGTCGAATCGTCCAGACTAGTGGCTGTCGAGGGGAAGAAAGGCAGCGGAATTAATGGACGTTTTACGGCGTCAATTATACACCGTCATAAAATATGAATAATTGCACGAGATTATGGGCATGCAAAATTTGTGCGAGTCTGGCCTCTCCAGTCGGCCACAGTCGTAAAATATACGGCGGAGAAGTAAAAGTGCGAAATGCTTAATCAGCTTGTATGTGGCGAAGCATCTGCGCGTGTCATATACCAGACCGACGTAGGTAATCTCTTGGGCACAGAAAAATTGTCAAATGTATTTAAAAATCAAGTAACACACTGAATATTATATACGAAGCCAGGATATCGGACTCATTTTATTTAAAAAAACGAAAAATAAATATAGAAGAGAAAGGATAATATAGGATAATATAGGATATATATTCAGAGGAGAAAAATTATTTCTAACAATCTATAATAATTTGGAGTGTTTCTTGTATCTTAAAATTTTGATTCTCAAAATGAATGTTATCAATATGCTTATCGTCTTTTAAATAAGATTTAAACACTATTTTTACATGAAACAAATTATTATTGAAATTATAATTATACATTTCTGTAATTCGAATTCGTTATTCTTGTATTATAATAGCGAAATTATTCATACCGTGAACAATACTTTAATTTCTCTGTTAATAAACAATTTCGTTGCTCATAATTCATGATTTTACTTGCCGATTTTATTTATTATATCACATTGTATTATTCTTAAAACACTTTAATGATCTCACAGCAATATAATAGAAATATAATAATATAATAGATACATAATAATATAATATAATAGAAATAATCCATAAGTAGATGTATAAATGATTTAGCAAAACTTGTAATTAGTTGTAATTAATTTTAAAACTTGTAATCGCAACATCATGCGTGATTAGAAATTACGCTGTAATGATTTCATCTATCAGTCAATCTTACGAGACGAAACGTTTCCTAGCAATAGCCGACGAATTATCTAAAGCTACATTGAATCTCAAGCCGTACCTGTCAGGACGACACGTGGAATATTCCAGATTCCGTGAATACGTGATAGAGAATTTAGGCAACTGGCTTAGATACACCGGAATACCGAATGACACGCCGAGAGAAGGGAGACACATGGCAACGTGCGACTAACGCGGTTCACTTAATCGGTCGCACTCGAGCGGAGTTTCCTTTGTAGGATAGCTTATCCTCGCAACGGTTCCAACCTCGATCACCCTCGACACCGTGCCCTGTTTGCAAATTAATTCGTCCTACTCAAGTCGCGAAATACCAAACTGTCGCGACTCCTGAACTGTCGCGATCATTACACAAGTGCTTGACTTGGTAGATACTTTCGAGAGGGAAGAGTACAAATTAATGCAAATGGTGATGATAAGCAGTGGAGGACTTTGAATAATTCGTGAGGCTTTAATAGTGTTTAAAAAGAAAGAAATGTAAATTGTTAAGCAAAAATTTATTACAAGTCTATGATAAATAATTCTAAAGAGTATTAAAATTAAAAAAATTATTATTCTACGCTCTCTTTCTCTCTCTCACTCTCACGTACACACATACTTATTCACTCAAATCTATGTATGTTCTTAGATAAAATACGAAGAGTTACGCTTTCCCTATTTGTACAAAACATTTATTGCTCTGTTGCATTTTGAAATAGAACGAATGAAATAGAAATAAAACAGATTTTATTTGCGTGTAAGTGTATGCGAATATTTGAAACTGAAGACTTCGAAGATACTATCGGCTTGTACGTTGAATTTTATAATCGAACCCATGGACAACAGGGACAATATGTCGCCCGGCTGTTCCGTATAAGCTTTGGTTATGGCACTTAAACGCATTTGCCGATTTTAACAGCCGGATACCCCTGATTTCGCACAATTCCCATTCACTGAGCGCACCCCAACGTTCTACGGTTCACCGGTCACATGTGTGTAGCAGGAATACGTATTCCTTGGTCTTTCCTCTTTCCTCTTTTGTTCTCTCGCATCCCACTCTCGTGCACTCAAGAACCTTTACCGGCTAGAATCGGACTTTAAAACGTTCTTGGTACGACCCTCACCCTTTCTCATTGATCCATTTTGTAGATACATACATGATCGATATTGGAGAAAAGAACCAAGACGCGAAGACAAATCCGCATTTTCAAGATGTATTTTCAAAACAGTGAAACATTTGAAGCTTGTCTCGAAAACTACATTTCCGTGAATATTCGACTGTGATATTTATATCTGGACGTAGTTATCAGATTTCGTATTTTCCCAACGATGTAATGGCATATTACGTGTTTGTGCGCGATATCGCGCGGCAGCAATTTCCGAAGTATTGAGAAATGGTGCTTACAATAGGTAATTTTATCCATTACGTGATATTTGATGCTATTTTTGTTACATAACCGGTGATCACCGAGTGTTTCTCACGTGGATAGAGGTGAAAAGAGACAAAAATATCTCGTTTCCCGTAAACGAGATATTAACCCGAGTACGTAATTTCGCACAGCGAAAGTAGACGGGACATCGAAAAGAGAGAAAGAGGAGTAGAATGTGGTGTAAAATTAACGTATAAAACTGGAAACGAGGCGTTTGTTCCGTAGGCGGCAACTGAACGCGTGTCCTGGCCGTGTCCGACGTGCAAGGTCCAAATGATATTTTGCTTTACGACGATGGACAGATGAGTCCTCTTCCTTCTCGCCGCGTCATCCTGATGTCATCTCGCTAACATATTCTATCACAGATCCTACCTTTTCGCCCGTTATGCACCATGCAATAATATCGCGCAGTTATCCTGTTGTCGTAACAAGACGCAGGAGTCGATGCGCAGACTTGCAGATTATAGAGAAGCGGTAACGGTGCCGGCAACGGTGTCGCGCTCGTTTTACCCACCTACATTAAGTTTAATTGCAAATTTAGTTAATGAGCGGCGACACTGGATGCGCTTAAGTAACTAGAGAGGCGTCCGACGTCGAAACACACCATCTTGCTTCGGCATTGGCTCTCTCGCAGCAGTGTAACGTAATCCCCCGGCTATATAGTTACATATTCTATATTTACTGCGATAAACTGTCTTTAGTATTATTAATACCCGCCTGCGCGCGAGAGAATTGGCGGGATAAGCTTCGGCAGTATGTAGTAAAGCGTGGGATCGCGTGGAACTGTATTCCCCCATATCCGCCTTTTCCTTCGCGACGAAGCCCCTCTTCGCCAGCTAAAGTCAGCCATTATATGGAGACCGCCGTAAACCGATCTTACGATCGACCGTTAATCGTCCGGGGATCATCCTCTTGAACTTTTTTTAACGTCATGTCCATCGAGGATATAACAGCGCTCGTAATGCGGGCTAATAAAAGATGCTCGAGTATTTTATGCCGGAATATTTCGGTATTTCAGAGTATGGATTACACGATGAAAACAAGGCGTAAATTAAAATATTCATACGTTGAATTATATAACAAGGTGAATCTAATATTTGCTTCCATTTACGCTCAATTTTTTAATAATTTTTCATCAATTGGAGCATCTGTTTTAATATTGTTAACAATTTTCAAAGTATACTCTTTGTTAATGAAAGTAAACATTTACGCTTATATTACGTTATTTTCAATGTTCCTCTCGGTTTCGAATATCGATATTTCAATTAGTTTTCAATTAAAATCGATTCTATAATCCTCGAAGAAAACATGTCTCTAAAATTGAAATTATCAGTAAAAAGATAACTTTATTAGGAATTTTTATCGCAGAAATGGATCGTAAATAAATAAACTCTCGTTAATCCAGCTAAGCTGCCTAATTTCCAAGTTGAGATCGAAGGGTTTTGCAGAGATCGCACGCGCGTTTCTAAGCGAGGGCGGCAGACGCGCTGCTTAACTTCGTACGTGCTTCTGTCATGCACCGAACTTCCATAGTTTGGCTTCCATGGGAAATATAACTTTGTAGCTTAAATAGGAACAAACCTCGCATATCCTAGGCGCGGTTTTGTTATCGCCCACGAATAAACTCACGGAATAAACTTCGCCGAACTTGATAATCGTACGGCGGAGAGGAGAAAGAGAGGGTGAATTTGGCTCGGCAGATTCTAATTACCGACTAGACGCGGGCCGAGCTTGTTCCCGCGCGATTCCTTGAGAAACTTGCCACATTTATGGCATCGTATATTCGCCGATCTTCTTTCATCGATACCGTTCTTCTTCGTGCGCGAGCGGAGCTCTCTTTATTCCCGAGACGTTCGTTCGCGAACGAACGAGCGGCCTACTTGCAGCTTGGCCAAAACGAACTATTATTGAATACTCGTTAAACAACCATCAGCGTATATTCTTCCGCGGTTCGCTGGAACTTCCCTCGCGAAATAATCACAGTCTCGCGACCCTTTCTTCCGCTCTTTCTTCTCGGAACTACTTTTGCCTTCGAAAGTGTATATTTCTTCGGAGGCGACAAACAAACGCAAGTTCACGCAATCTTGCGCGAGAAATGCACGTGAGCACGCCCTCTCTCATCAGCATCTCCCGTCGTTCTCCACGAAAGCTTTTTATTTTACTTCCGGAATGGTGGAGCTTTGTGCCTCCTCTACACGGCGGGACACGACCGTCCCGGCGGCATTGCGGAGCTTTACGATCTTTTAATGGACGTCGGATTTAACAGCGCCGCGCAAAAGCTTCGCGGCAATAAGGCGGCAACCGTAATCGCCGTGAAGAATCTCGGTCGCTGTTTTGCACTCGCGGTTCGGCCCCCTTTCGTGCGCCCATTGTGATAGTACCCCAAGCAACCTACCCACGCCCCGACGAGCCTCGTCGGCCCGCCTCGCTTCGCCTCGTAACACATTCAGAAACGCGACGAGACCGGTAATCACCGTCTACCTCGATAAATCATGATTTTTTTTCCTCCTTAACGATCACCGTCCCCCAGCTCTTTATATTCCGTCCGAGCTTTGTTTAAATTTAGTCCTTCGACTTCGCCGGGCGACACGGTATCCCGCTGACGGAAAGAATCCCTCCCTGCGATTCCGTTTGAAAAATTAGATGAAGCGCTAGCCCGCGCCTTTTCGTTATTGCTTCGTCGCTATACAACGACTTCATCTCGTTAACTGATTTATAGTTATCGCCGCGCGCGTCAAACATAGGAAGAGCCGTGAAGATTAACATCTTTATTAATGGCCCACAGCTCGTTTTCCGTTCCCTCCCCGAAATCTCATTGTGAGTGCGCTCGAGGGGCTCGTTTTGGCCCGCACAATCATGTCGACCCGACAAATCGCGGTTTTATTTTCACGATCGACCGCAGCCCGCAACAGAGCGATCGGCGGTTTCGTCGTTATACGGTGCTGCGCCGTCATTGAACTGGGATTACGTCAATCTGCGCTCACAAAGTTCGTCAAGGGGAGGCTCATTCGCGGCAGGATGGAGCACAAGCGAAAACGATCGCTTGTGCTAGTGGCAGCTCGTTCAAATTGGGAATTAAACTGCGACAACAAGGCGATATTTTTCGAAAAGCGATATTTTTCGTATTAAATCGCGCCGGATCACTCATCGGCCGGGAAACAAAACGGACTTAGTTTCTGTTAATCACCAATGAAATTTTCTCGTTCCTACCTTACTATTCAATTTAAGTTTATTTATTTTAATATATCGTGTGAAATACTCCAAATATTTTTTTACAACAATGTTGAGTGTTGAACTTTATAATAATATGTCAATTAACGGCAAAGTTATTTGCCGAAGCTCTTTTCGGTTATTTGGTTTCAACATCAACAATAACTTTTCGGCTAAATAATTATTGGCTAAATTCAGCACTTTTCATTTCATCAACGTGCTTGTCAAAACAGCGCTTTTCGAATAAATTATCAAACTCGGTTTCTGAAATACCTCATAAACAAACGCATTACCGAACCCCTCCTCCCGTTAGCGTATATTTATGTCAACCGACATTCCACATCGATTATTATTATCCCACGCTGCAATATCATTTATTCAACGTTCCGTCCCGTCGAAGTGAACTACATGGTGCAAGTCTTGTCCAACGATGACGAACCACTTCCTCGTAATGAGCGTAGACGAAATCTTCTCGTGCCGGACGGCAAATGTAAAACAACCACTCGTTTCGTCAAGGTGCAATCTGTCTTTGTCACTATGCAATAATTTTCCCCCTTGCTAGAGAGGGGCGTGACTTTCTCTCTTCCGCTTTGGTTCTCGTACAGAACCCCGGTGGGTTTTGCCATCAAAATTCTCGCGCGCAACAAATTCTCATCGGATCCGTCTTGAACGGGCAAATTTAATTTTTCGAACAAGTATTAATTTTGAAATTATCCGTTTTTGTTCATTTTCGACACTTCGATGGAGAAGCATCGCAATACATTCCGCAGACAGTCGAACGTTCTCGCCTTTTATATTCTCGGTGTCTAGCGATTCGATTGGATTCGAATCGATCCGCCGGTATTCGAGCGTGGTTAATCTATTACCGCGGTGTAAACATCGCGAGGATACACACAGACGTATTTGCAATTAAATTCGATCACGACTACGCTATCTCTCTGAAAGGCGGAGGCGCGGTCGATTAATGATCCGGAAAAACGATAGCACGTCTCGAATTCGCCCGAGGTACGGGCTTTCCCGACTCTTTCCATCGTCCAATATACGGTTAGACGCCTACGCGCGCGCAATCCACCTTCTGCCGGATTCGCGAGATGGAGGCGTTAGGATTAATTCATGTCACGGCGGGGGATGTGGACTCCGACCGCATGAACATGTAACTTAATTTCCAGGCCTCGTTTCTATTTGCATCGGACAGAATATACGATCGTTTCTAATTAATCTTTCGTTAATCTTTCATGGAATCGAACCGTCTGCTTCTCTTTTCAGATTCAATTGCCTGTGTCTGACCATTACCGTCCTATTCTACTTACTGATAATTTTTTCTTCTTTATTAGAATTTTAAGATATTAATTTCGACACATAATTGATAGATTTAAAAAAATTTGCAGTTTTTACTAATAAAAAAGATCTAAAGTCTCCATTAAATTGAATAATTAATTAAAAAATTCGAAACAACCCATTTTATAATTATAATTAATATCTATACTTATTCATATATTAATGTCTTGTATAGAATTTTTGTCGTAATTAATGAGTTTCAAATTCTTCTTCAGTAATCCAGCTATTATTATTATACATGTTGTAATATTATTCATCATCTCGTTGGTTGAGAATTAATACATATACAAAAAATATTTTTCACTAAAAGGTTTTTATTATTATTACACAATTCTCATCCGTAATCAGGCGACATCTTGTCGGCGAGCTCTTTCTTTCTTATCTTATCCGCGGAAAGCATTATCCGGTCGATACTTTCCGCTCTTTCTTTTTGGCGGCGCTCGATGCTCACGTTCCGCGGTGCCGCGGAAATATCTACGTGCCGGCAATACATGTGTGCGATAAGTCGACGAACGGTGGACATTACCGCGACGGGTGGTCTACGACGTCGGCGGGGACACAAAATTACAGCCGGTTGCATTTACGTGACTTCCGTTGCACTCGCACACGAGCGTGCGTCCGCCGCACTGCTAAGGTATTTCCTACGCCGATTATCGTTCGCCCCGAATTGATCGTAATACAAAGATAACCGTTAATAACTCAATTCCCGGTGCGAGGCATGCTAATGGTACATCTGCCCGCACTGTCTCACCCGGTATCGTGCGGCATCGTACATATTAACGAGATCGCCGAGCTCTTCTCTAGCGTTTATTTGGAGCGAATTAATTTTAAGATCCAACACCTGAGCTCGACTGATCGTCCTGTCGACGTTTCATTCGATATTGTCCAACGAGTATTATTGTAAGACATTAAATAATTTTTAAATATAATTGAATTATGGAAACCATTTCCAAGTGCCACATAATAATGTAATGTTTTAAACGAGTGTTATGACAGCACACTTTTTCACTCGAGCCTAGACTCTAATAAGATGTCACGTTTGTGACAAATCTTGTCGTTTTATTACCCAAATTGTGCTTTATTGTATTATAATTTACGCGGGCGCTTACTCAAAGAACAAAATGCTTGAATTGTTACCGCAGAACAATTTCTTTTCCCGTGGGTGGTCAGAACCCAAACAAAGGGGTAGAGGGGTAGACAAATTATTCGTGGAAGGGATCGGTGAAAGGGGACGAGAGCGAGAAAATCGTTTGCGCCCACGCTACGCAAACACGCTCAGCGTCGAATTTGTCGAGGGCTTTTTGAGACTGAGAACAGTGGCCAGGAGCATCGTACCTAAATCCGGACACGGACTTGTAAGGGATGCCCATTGGGCGGATGGCCCAGGGGCGACGTACATTCATTGCAGTAACCGGGAAGAGGGCGAAGAGAGAGAGGAGGATGCGAGAGCATATGGTTAAACCGTAATGGTAGGGGTGATATATTTAAACCTGGCAAAGTTTGGTGCTTGGTTCTAACGCGGGGGTGTGCCGGGCGTGCCTCGCATAAGTTTACATTATCTTACCATCTGATAGCAACTATAGTGGCCCAGGCTCTCAGCGCACGGAGCGAGGCAGAGGTCGAAGAAATTTGGACTATGAGAGAAATCACCTTGGAATTATTGATGATGCTTTTTGTGCAGTGAAACGAAAATAAAACCGAGTGCTATTGAGTTTGTTTGAAAGGTAGAACATCGTGTGACGGCACACGATATGTAGCTCAATGAAGATTATTTTAACGCACAACGTTCTCGATTCAGAAATATTAAAAGAAATATTAAAAGGGGAAATAGTTTATGTATGTAGAGATACAATTGTGGATCGATTAAATCATCCTCTTGTTAAATATTTGTGACGCTTAAAAATACGTGACTACTTTTCGCGACAATACGACCGCATTTCTTCTCGCAAAGGTAACGTGCGTTTCTTGGAACGGGATCGTTACCCTCGCCGATGCAAAAGATATCGACCGTGGTGTGCTATTTCGATTACATACACATATGCATACGTATGTGTATCACGCCAAGTGTTACGCTATCTTCTCAATCTAATTACCATGCCGTGTATAATTTGATACAATAAAATACATCCCGTCCAGCGGTGTACTTAGCGTTGCCTCAAGGACAATTTGCTCCTCGCTGATGCTTTTTTTTTGCCTCTTCCCTCCGCGAGGACATCGACTCTGGACGTTGAAGACGAAATTTAAGAGAACTCAAGTCCCTCGCTCGAAATTAGCTTCACCAAACGAGACGTGATTACTCGAAGAATCTACTCGAAAGTCCCTTCAGCCGAGAATTATAGAAGTTGGTGGTAAGCCAAACACTATTGCGATCCTCAGACTATGTTCCATCTCCTTTCCCCTCTCCCTCTTACTAGAACGCTTCATCTTTCTCGTCGAGCCTCTCTCTTCCCCTTTTATTATAAAACAACCAATTAATCCAAACTCAGTAAGAGGATCAGCAGATAATGAATGCTATAAAAATATACGCGCCAATAACAATAGCGAACTTGAGCAAAATATGCTAAGAGGCTTAGCGAACCCTCGTCCGCTACGCCTTCCACCTCGCTCTCAATATCATTGTCTCTCGTCGGCTGACTCGAGATTTACGAGAAAGAGCGACTTATTACTAGACTAAACGACACGATTGTTTGTATAATATAATCCTTCGAGGAGCTGTCTTCGCGACTTTGAGCATCGTTGAACGTAAAATTAGCAGATTTATCACTGCCGATACACAAAAGGACCGCGATCAATAACTGCTTCTACAACGAACTTATAGTCAAGGCCTATTATTCTCGACGAGCAGATAAAATTGTGACTTCAAGTAACAATAAGTCGTAAATATACATTTGTGCAATTATTTTCAGTTAAATAGATGCAAATGTGTCGAAGCCGTTGCTTCGCGGCGCGTAATTCGCGCAATGTTCCCGCGTTTACATACGTTCCGTCGCTCCGTCATTAGTCGGAATCGATTTCATAGCGACGAGCATTAATAAAACCAGCTAAACTGCTGCCGGACGACATGACGTCGCACGTAATACTCGTGCGACCGAATTACCTCGGGGAAAGGTATACTTCGCGAGCACGCCATTGCGTAATTATGTATTTCACCTCGTTAAGAATATTACTTCACCTCTAATCGCGCTCAAATGAACGTCGCTGTTTACTGATGAATCCAGCCAATAAGGATTATTGAAAACAATCGTCGAAACTGTCCGTAAATATCTTTGAAGATTGATAATATGTAAATATCTTTGAAGAATTAGTGACTTTCTCGTAAAAATTTTCTAAACGCAGCAGCAAGACGTTTTAAGATACTTTTCCTTAAGCAGATATTTTTTTAGTAACGGTAAATTTCTACATAGCATTCAAAGCCTTACAACTTTTGGTAGATGGCATCTCTAAATTTGAAAATGGGAATAAGAAAAATACAAAATTACGATTTAGATGGAGGTGGAAATATATCTTGTAAGCGACTCTCACCGTGTACTGGTCTCTCCCTGCAATGTTCTCATTCATCAGCGAAGGATCATTGCTGCCAGGTTTATCTGGTATTTTTCGCACCGCGAAATGGACCAACGAAGACATTATGATGCTGGTTCCGAATTTACGAGAACAGTAGCGACGAATTACAGAGGAACATCGTTACTTTGCGCACGACTTCGCCGCAGGTGCACCGCCCGCCGTACGATATATTCGACCCCTCTAAATCGTCGTGCACGACCTCTCGAGATATTACCGTGGTGCGCGGCAGCGGCTACAGGGACGAAGGGAGACCGAGGGTATATGTATGTGTGGAAGGCAGGATAGGAGGAGAGGGGGCGGGTCGGCCGGTATAAATTGCATCGTGCGGTCGACGAAGCGCGGTCGAAATTGGGGAAATTAAGTTCGCCGTGTATAGGGGCAGTACCGGGCTATACACCGTTGTAGATAGTATACAAAGAGACCACCGCGTCATGTGGTAACCCTGCGTGGTCCATGTAACCCTGCTGTCGATGTCGAGGTCAGCGCGCGGAAAGAGACGAGCGAACAATAGGAAGTGATATCACGGACCGGAGGAGAATCTTTCATGTGTTTTTGCGATAAATGTGTATATTTATGCGCTACGGCGACACATGGTCCTCGGAATAAAAAATTCTGATTTTCGGTCTTTGCGAAAATAAAACGCATCCGTCCGAACGTATTTTACTACCAAACGCGACGAAATGTTGCGCACAGTCTGCGCCATTTGTCGTTGAACACGACAGAAAGATCGACGATAACGTCGCATGTATTTGTACGAGCAGCATCGGATCTCTTCTCCTTCATCGGATTCCACAAAGATCTCTCCATTGGTATCGGTTAATCCAGATTGGTAACGCGATTCCAGGTTTCCGAGTGAACGTGCGATCTCGTCCGTCCATACTTCTGCCCTCAGAATTGTGAGCATTTTCAGAACTTGAGCAACGAACCTGAAAACACACTTTCGTCGACGAGACGTGTTCTCTGACTCGATACGCGGTCAGTTGCCGAAGGGAATCTTGTGGAAAATTTCGTCGATCGTCCGTCCGTGCTTTCGAAGCATCACTTCACTTGCGAAGCGGATGAAGCGAATAGCATCCTTTTCGAAAGTAGTTCTCATTCTTTCACGAAAACCAGTTAACTCTTCTTTGTCAATTTTTTATTTGGTAGGGTCTTATTAGATCCGTATAACCAGAAGCTAAAGAATAATAGAATATCGTGAAAACTTTTTAAGACTGCAATGAAACAGTAACGTCTAAATTCTATTAAAGTTTTGCTAATAATAAAAGTTAAGTACCTTAAATTTGAAATTAATTTTAAATATTATAGTACAACTTCATTATCATCTAAAACTTTTTCACTTTAAGTCCAAAATATATAAATTCCTATAACACTATATGACTAAAGTCCTACAAGGTGTTTCTTGTCATGTTTCCGCCTTTTTTTTTATCATTCTTTGTTCGTTTTTCATTCGTTTTTTTGACGCACGCGTTGCTTAATCATGACCCGATTTAGAAGAAAAGTTACGCCGGGTGCCAGAGCGAATCAACCAATGAATAGCGGTCTAACTACCGAGCTGTTAGTGGCACGCGTGTGAGCATGGAAACGCGTTATGAATCGTTTAATTCCATTTCATTCTCAGCCCAGAATCCTGCATCTCTATTTTCGTCCCTCGCGCATTTTACGCTGCCTCCCTTTCTGCACTCCCTGTATCCCTTCCTTTTTAACCACGCGACGCCATGCAGTCATTGAAAATTGGCTGCCGCAAACAACTCCGCACTTTATTAACCGCATCGAAAACGGTTCCACTAAACCACACATTCCTTTTCAAAAACTACTAACGTAATGCTCAATATTTTTAAATTTATGATTGCTGATTAATTCGCTTCTCATCCCAAACAGTTTAATTTGATAAGATGCATTTAACGTATTTTGTTTATTATGTTAATTTTGTAAAACTAAATGATATTACATAATATAATTGATAACAAAATTATTATTATTTCGCAAGCTTAGCGAACTTGGATAAGTGTTACTTGATATATGAAATTCTGAAAATGATTTGTTAAAGTGTTATTGACACTGGACAATGGTTTGTTATAGTCCATTTGTTAGAGCGTATCACGGGACGGCTATCCAAAACATGACTGAAGAGAAGACAGATACGTAATTTTAGCAATGTTGTTTATTTTCAACATTTTATCGCATCTTTCATATATGCAGTACTGTGACTAAGCAAACCCTTCAAAGGATGGAAAGGCGCGGAGAGAGTCGCAACGGCACAAAATGAAGAATGACAATCGCGGAGGTGGGGCCGGTCGGAAGAATCAAGCATAATTTCTCGGTGATGGTGCGCGGCGTCGGCTTTTCAACCCTTATAATATCTTCAGCGTCCCAGTCACGACCCCTATCGCGTCCTTCTGCTCCTCCTTCCGTGCCCGCGTTTCTCTTCATCTTTCGGTACCGGTTTCGCTACCGGTACGCTCTCACTCCTGGGAATACATTTCCATGCATTTTCCTGGGCCACTTGTCCCCTCTCCCTCCCGTTTCTCTTCGGCCGAGCTTCCACCGTCTGCTTTCTACCCTATCCGACAACTTTCGTCACCCTCGCCAATCCTCTCTCCGTCTCGTTCCCTTTCTCATCTTCTCTCTTTCCTCGCTTTTTCTGCCTTCTTTCTCGTTTAATTACAACTTTTCCCTGTTTTCCAGAAATTCGCGCTCAAACGAGCAGCTTTTTCGCACCAACAGTAGTGGTTTCTCCTCCGCCTGCTCATCTTCTATCGATCTCCCCTCTCTCTTCTCCTCTTCTCGCAATACTGCTTCTTCTTTTTTTTCTTTATCCAAAGCTCGCCGACGATACATCTAGCAGTCCGTTTCCGGTGCAGTTATCGTCTGCGAAGCACCTCTGCGAAACGCAAATATACACAGTCGCGCGCCGAGCGGAGGATCGGGAAATCTTGTAATGCTCCGCTTTCCATCCGTCGTCTCCCGCCGCTCTTCTGCTTGTTTATTCGTCTCTTCAATTCCCTATCCGCCTCTGACAGGTTTCGAAATGTGATTTGCCAACGTCTATGGAGTGCAATGTATCCGCGCAAATACACGAGGACGACGGAAACGTTCGGAAGAAACGCATGCAGTCCGGCGTCGCGCTTAGTCAATACCGTATAGTCAAAATCGAGATCCTTCCGGTCACAAAATTCGCGAACCGGCTGATCCCGTTTCTTCTTAGGAAGAAAAGACATATTGAGGAAGCATTGCATCATCTGCACATTTCGCACGTTTCGGAGCTTCTAAGTTACACGCTCGCGAACATTCGGACATCCGGGAAAGGGTGGGTTATTTTCCGAGCGACGCAACTTTCCGCCGAAATACGCGCGATAATTTTGTTAAATCCGCTCTTAGGAGAGTCGCTCGGGAGTCTGAGGAACATCCCGTAGGAACCGCAACCGTACTTTCGGCATAAATATAGGAAAGGGCGACTGATAAGCGGTGGGATGGTTAAAAGTTTTCTCCAGTTTAACGATCTGTTCGTTTGAACCAGATCGGAAGTTGAGGCCCTTTCTCCATTTCTCTCTTCTTCCTCTTTTCTTTCTACTCTCTGTTTTCTCTTCGCTCTTTCGGACTTGTTCTAATGTGCATCCTTATTTGCGGCTGATAATAATGAGTACGTAAGGGATGGTCAGGGAAGCCTTCACGATTCCCAACAAGACTCGCTGCTTCCGACGGCCTCTTTAACCGTCGACAGGGCTGCTTGCAGGTAGAATACCATATCGTTATCGCTCACCGATGTACCAAGCGATGTTATCGCTCGCGGTGCTGTATACTACCAACTTCGCGAGGCTTGTTTGTTATAGCGGTGTGCAGCGATCCGCCGCGCGTGCTGCAAAGTAACAGCAATGAGAATGAAATCGATCCGACGGAGGGTATCCCGATGACTCGTTTACGCAATGAGTGTTGACAAGATCGTCGAGGTAATGATTACAAACAGAATAATCATATGATATATTGCAAAAACGATACATATATTATTCATGATGAAATATAATCTAATAACTGATTTATAATCTAAATATTAGACAATTATGATTTATATTGTTCCTTTTATTAAAGACTTTTTCCAATTTGATATTTATTTTTATTTAACGGAAATTACGAGCAAGTTTTCCAGTTTAATGAGACACTAAGCATCTATGTATTCCATAAACACAGCGTAGATATGTGTATACAGTAGACGCTCTATTTTATTTTAATTAGAAAACAAGATTTTGAAATTTCTAAAGCACAGCAAGTACCATGCGTCACTTCGATCCTTTAATTACCTCGCATCGCACGTATTTCTTTTCCGTTCGAAGAGTGAGCTACTGAACCGCGCGTGGAATATTTGCTCGAAACACGCGAGGGCGTTCCTCGGCTACTTGGGGTAATTCCCAAAGAGATTATCGAAGACGCATCACCGCGAGTCCGCGTCCAGATACAAATTGGTCCCCATGCAACCGTGACCGGTGGCGCGTCGGAACGCACACGACGCCGTTTCCTCTAATACGTGCACGTTTATGCGTGTGTCAGACGCGCATACAGAGCGGTGTACAGGTGCGATGTCTGTGCACGAGGAAATTGCAGGCTCGCCGGTCCCTCAGGTGCTCTTCGTCATCATAAAGCCTACGGCACTGGCGTTGTACCTGTATTAAACCCATCCTGGAACACAGCCCTCCGACTCACCCTTCCCAATGTTGCTTCCTCCTCCCCTTCTCTTGCGCCACGCGCACGCTTGTCCACTGTATTTCGTGTGTACGTATCGCGATCCGAGGGAGAATACCGTTCCTGGAGACCGTAACGCGTCTCCCCTAACAACTGCAGCCCAGTCACTGTGCGTGGCCATTTAATAATCAGTATTTATGACAAAAACTTGCCAGACGTCCGGCACATGGACCGTTGTCACGCTTTTGTTTTGTTCGCCATTTCGAAAGCTACAACCTTGAATATTTTGCTTGACAACACGAAGGAGTGCAAGCCAGTAAAAGTGACTTTATATTTACTAATTTGAATTATCCCGAACATATTCGATTCCTTGACGAAATTAAAGATTCACAGATCACACTTTGTTTATAAATAATGTCTTCGATATTTATTAAAAAATTTTCGGGTAGAATTAATGCCTTGTTAAGGTAAAGTAAGTATTTGGTTTCGATTTGTTTTTCCTAGAAAAGGATTCGTTTTTACTTAGTTATCAGTTTTCGAATTTTATCTAATGTAAGCCTGCATCATCGGTTACTGCTCTGCGGTACTGCTTACGGCTTTCTTGGATTTCCTCGAAAAATCTCAATTCGTAATTTGTTTCCTACGAAAGTGATCGTGCGTACCCCGATATGTGTTGAATGTGCTCGAATGTACGTCGTATTCGTTATCTCGGTCGTATGTCTCGCGTTGGCGTGCACCTCAATTTTCTTCTTTCTCTTTCCTCACCCGACATTCTCCGTGATTGTATGACTTCTTGGCGTTTTCGTTAATGTTAATCCGTTTTATCTGTATATCAGAATAACTAAAATTTCCATACTTTTTTTATTAGACTTTGGCCACATAGTAAGGTCGACACGTTCAATACTAATAGAAGATATATAGATTAACAAAACATATGTACACGTAAGAGTATATATTGTATATATTTAACATTATATGCTAATATGTCTATTTAAATATACACACACACACACACACACACACACACACACACACACACACACACGCGCGCGCGCGCGCGCGCGGTATAATGTGATGATTGTGTATTATATAATAATTAGAAACAGGAAGTAATACCAATTATTAACGAATAACCGCTCACAATTGAACGCGTTTGGAAGAAAAACGCATTTTTGGCATGAAAGTCGCAATAGTTATTTGTTGAAATGTTTGGCATTTAAATTGCGTACCGTAGAATTTTAATTGAGATATATTGCTCGATTTAAATAACTAACATTCATTTAGAAGTGGTATTTAACTGAATCGAATATTTGATGTCGTCTATTTTTTATTTTTATTCATAATATTTATTCAAAAAGTCTATACATCATAAAGAGACTCTCTAAAAGATAGAGTGGGAGTCGATAGAAATATGATGGAAAACTCGAGACGACAATTAGTTATAGCGTATTTGACCGGACCTCGTAATTATTTTCACAGGATTACGTGGAGAAGTCGCCAAAACACTTTGTAAAGAGATAAGCTCCGCTGGGTTCGCAAAGAAAATACCAGCTGATCCTCAACTGTACGGTAGCTTACTTTGCACAAAAACAACACGCGAGACACCGGGACTTTAAGAGTCATTGTCCCATGAGGTCGATGTAAATACAAAGTTGTCAGCTACCGCGGAGACCACAAGATCTCCGTGTCGCGGCGTGAAAGAAATCGCACCAGATAGAAGTTGTACAAGAAGTGTAAATGCTCGAAATCGATCGTGATAATTAAAAGCTTGACATAAAAAGACCCTTTAATGCCATACCTTTATAACATTTTTTAGAAGACTCGTGTCAAAATTGGTAGCATTAGGAAATATTCCAAATCTTTTATATAGAATATATGGTGCAAAATATAGTAAAAAAAGAGTAATATGCGATAATATTTGTAAAAGTTTTCACGCTGATTGTTGATCGGAAGATTACAACTTTTTTACGCGCGGAATAATCATGTTATAATAAAACTCGGATTTTGATACTCCCATTTTCCGATATTCCCAATAGGGAATATAATGAGATCGTGATCCTTCGGGAAACATTCGAACTCGCCGGATGCAAATCGGACCTACGCGTCATGCACTCGCAACTCGTTGTCCACATCAGAGGTATCTAATAATAGACTCGAGGCCCGTCTCTCGGCCGTCTACCAATATAAACTTCTCGTTGCTGTCCGTTCGTTCAGACTGAATTACCCCGGCCCCGTCCCCGAGGAGACTACAGCGTCCAACAACAAAGTTTGCACTAGCAAGTAAAGCTTAATTAAAAGCTACGATGATGCTCAAGGGCCTCTCTCGTCGGCCTGGCGGGACCGCCGATTCGTTTCGCCAGGGTATCGGCAAGAGAAGGGCTCGCTCACTGTAATCGTATCTCAGCAGCTTTAGGAACTTCGTGCCCAGCACGCGAGTGCTCACGAGGACGCATTTTGCTTGCTGACCTCAAACAGAAGACGAAGTTTTACAATATTTTTACGGAACGGTCAGAGTTATGGAGGAATGCTGTTTTATCGCAGGGTGAATGGGATGAATGAATATCAAATTATCTTTAGCAGAAATTTACGAAAAGATCTGATCGTGAAAGCAATTAATGTAAATGTATGAAAGAGCGCATTAAGCTTCGGAGAAAGATGAGCAGATAGCAAAATTTTGTTTCCGTTGAATTTCAAATGGAGATCTTATTTCGTTTATCGTTTATTTTATCATGACGTCTAATATTAAATTAAATATTATACTTTGTGTTAGATTATACTTATTATTATTTATCATTAATATATTATTTATTATTAATATTATATTAGATATGTAATAAGTATTTTTACTATTATTAAGTATGTTTATATTTTTACTAAAGAGGAAATTGCGCGCGATTTCAAATTAATTAAAAATTTTATTAAAGGAAAGTGTACTACTTGTATTTTTCTAATGCAAACAGTTGTAATTCTAGAAGGCTATATCAGGTATTTCTCGCTAGAATTTCGCTGAAAAATGTAGACCATAGTTTCTGGAAGCCATCTCACGATGTTTCCGTTAGTGCACTGGACAAAAGCTTTTTAGCATCATCTACCAACCATGCTTTTTCTTTCGCGCGCTCGATGGCGGTGCGCATGAAATGACGTTATTTTAATACATGGAACGCCATTTCGCCTACATTGTGCTGCGCATTATGCGAACGACTCGCAGTTGCAACCGCAGAGGACATTTTGCATTTATAATTTATGGACTCTTCTGCTGTGTGACAAGCGCTTATCGCAGTCTTGAAATATCTAGAAGAGATGTTTCGCGGATTCATGACATGTAAATTTTTAAATTATTGTTTTTATTTAAACGCATGCTTATTACAATGAACTTTTTACATGTCCCGGTTTAAATTTTTTTTAAATAAAATGCTATACACATTGTATCGCATGTTAAATATTTCAGTAGTACAAGTCAAGTATAGGTCAAACGCTCAGTCAAACTTGAATTGTATTTTATTTAAAAAAACAACTCACTAGAAGATTTACTGAGTGATGAAATAATTATGATGTGATTCTAAATAGCATTCTATCAATAAAAAATGATAACAGTTGCCAACTTTCCTGACACTGTACCAAGAGAAAAAAAATTAACATTAAATTTAATCGATGAAGCCGTCACATCAGAGAAACAGTGATAGTTCCATAATCGTTTACAATCCAACAAGAAACGAACAAGAATAAATTTCCGACATCAATTTTCTTTCAGAAATGTCGGTTTCGATAAACGCGCGCCACCGTGCGATTCTATCCGATCGAAGGAGTGAATCTTTTTTTGTCGACACCGAGAGGTTTCCTTTGAAAAATGTGAGCCTTGCGTGGCTTGTGTGTTTTTCTGTAGGTCGCCTGCCTCGCGTCTAAACCGTAGAACTGCTTTATAAGAGAACTTATAAAGTTGAGGCTTATATTATTATATCCGTACGCCTCTCTCTTTCTCTTTCTTCACCCTTTTTTTTAGATTAGCGCGACTTGATGCGAATCTCACCGTCAAACGACGACAAAACAACGCAGAAGTTCGAGGCCGAACAGGAGGAAAAACTGAGGCAAGTCGTAATTGTGGCACGCAAATTGTTAAGCTAATAATGTCGAGCACACACGGCTTTTTTATCGACTTTTTGAGAAGTGACACGAACCAGGTCTCTTATCGGCTCTTTCCTCCCTCGCTCCACAACAATTTTCTCGTCGCGGTCGTCAAGTAAAGCCGACTTTTAAAGCCGGCCTCAATTAGTTACATGAGGTAATTAGCATCTAATTAACGCTCTACAAATAATTTGCGAATAGTTTCATAGAGCGCGCGATCGATTGAGTTAATTGACTCACAGCATTTTGATTGACGTACCGTGTTTCTAAGCATTGTTTAAATTTCGAATCGTATCGAATAATTTCTCGTGCAAATTATATTGTTTTGATACTGCAACAATGGCGAGATCTATTTATAACACAAACGTCGAAACTTGCTCTTTGGAGAGGAGAAAGCTGTCTCTTACCTTGGGAATTATTAAAAGTCAGATAGCACATGATGTGATTAACGAGAGTACGTTACGGCATTAAACACGTATATACGTCGTTACATGCTTGTTGCCAGCATCGATTCTCGGGCGCCAAAGGTAACTCCACTTTACATGCTCACTTTACATGCTCATCCATTCCATTGCCGCCTGACGTTTGCAAAATATTTCGCTTTAGCTTTCATATGTACGATCAACTTTAATAGCTTCTACATAAAACGTATTTCGAGATCACATACCCGGGATATAGGATTCATTTCGAGCCAGGAACGATGAGGAACGAACATCGTTGCTCTTTGTTGTCTCGTCGTTTTCCAGCTGCCGTTTACTTTATTCTCTACCCTTTTCAACTCCCGCGCGTCTCCCTTTTCGTCCTTTCCATCTCCCTCCCGCCGCGTTCGCCATTCCCCTTCCGTCCCATCCACCGTCGCGTACAAAGAATCTTTGTAATCCTGTTCTTGTAGCCCCGGGGTGCAAAAACGTGGCGGCATCCGCTCCAGTCTTCCGTATCGTCTGCAGCTGCGTGCATCCGATGCACCCGCGGCACCATCGTCAGCTCGTGAATCAAATGCAGAGATCGCATCGCAAGGTAAATTGTTCGGAAAGCCAGGTCGCGTTTGAATTTCCGCCGGAAGGTTTATGACTATTTCTCCGTTGGGGATCGTTGCTGGCGAATCGAGCGTATCGCACCCTTTCTTAGGAGATAATATATAAACACAATCCTCGGCAGGTGTTTAATCGAGTGTCTAATCGATTTGAGACACGCCTTCTTTTTCCCCATCATTAGCAATTGTTCACTTGCGTGACTGTTTAGGCGGGTCAACAGAGCGATTTGAGGAAACAAATTTAGGAGAGATATAATATTTTTTTTCTGAAGTTGGTAATCTCGACGAACTTATACGTCCGTGAATTCTATACATTGAGAATTTTTTTATTATGAAAACGCGATATTCTTACATATTGGTTACTCACTTTGCATCGAATTCTCGATTGGTTCAGTTTCTCTACCTTAGTATCTTCGTCAAATTTCGACACCGGTGACCGAGACAGCGCCGTCAAGGGGAGAGATAACGGGTGATGTGCGAGCGCAGGTTGGCCGTATGACCGGGGCTGCTGCTATCATTGGCAGAGTAACACTTGACAGCGTATTCCAATTATTGCATCGGACGCGGCTCGTGGCCAGGGAAACCAATACGCCGGGACAAATTGTCAATTTATGCTTTCTCGTTATTACGCCGGCCTGATCATAGCGCTCTGGCGCGCTTCACCGACGGCACGTGAACTCCGATGCACACGCATCGTCGCCGAGTGCATTGTGCAATCTATGAGAAGGAACAACCGCAGTGGTGTACGTTGTGTAACCACGGATATGGACGTTTCCTCCGCATGAAGGCGAAATTCGCGCACGTTTCAATTTCGCGGCTAACTGCCTCGTCAGGTACCCATTACGGTGAGGCACTTCGATCGCACATAACGAATAGCGGGTTCCTTTTCGGGTAAACTTATCGCGTACCGGTGATCGCAACGAAACAATAGCCTATCCGTAAAACGCCTAGAGCGTATCACCTGACGCAACGTAATCTACATAGACCAACAATGAAAGTTTGAATAAAGTTCTCGACCTAAGTATACAAGCCAATGTTTATTCTTGGTGAATTAAAAGCGATAGCTACATAGCATTTTATTGAAACAGTATTATGTATATTTTGCATATGAAATTCGGGCAATGTGACTTAACATTTAGTAGACACACACACACACACGCGCGCGCACGCGTATTCGTCACGTAATAATAAGGCCAACGAGATAAGATCAACTTTCATCTATCAGATAAAATCTAGGGGACGATTTAGTGGATTACGAAGAGGAAATGATATAGAATTCATCCGTATATTGCGGCCGCAAAGGGGAGAGGAAGCGAAGAACCACCACACGTAAAGCTATAAAAATAAAGCATAAAATCAACTGCTGACTCGATTGCGCGCCTCCTACTCCTTGGCAACGTTGGGAGAATATTGCAGAGTGTGCGATTTAAATCATAAAACTCGAATAAAAATCCTAAGCTGTTTTTGCAGCTGCAGTGTCACGGACGGCTAGGAAAGAAGGAAAAGCAAGGGAGGGAGGAAAGCAGAACGAATTGTGGGATGAAAACACAAATCTCAAACGTCGCGTCTTTCATCAACGGTTTCTCCTTCCCTCTCTATTCGCTCCGTTTCGCTTGCTCGGCGCTTATGCTTCTCTTTCGCCACGTAGCGTTTCTTAACTTGTGAAACTGAGCGAGAAACTCATAAAAGAGAATCACGCGTGCAATTTTATTCTGAAGCTACTCACGAAAATGCATCGTACAACGTGAAACCTGATTTTTCGATTAATCTAAACAAACGATTCAAAGAATGAATCATATAAACAGTTTCCAAAGGTTATTCGCATAATTATCCTTTTCTTCCGATTATTTTGCTGTTATTAAAACATTTACGCCTCACGTAGGTCGACTCATGAATAAATCGCAGGACGTTGAGCTGGATATTCGCACTTCCGCGCATTTGTTTTAACACAAGGCCATTATCCTTTCCCAAATCAGAGAACAAAATATTTGATTAAGCTTAGTCAGATTCTCCGTTCAGCTTTACCGTAAGGATTAATGAAGTCGCTCTTTGAGAAAAGCAGTTGTTCATAAAGCGTTCGCTCGGAACAGAGCAGGCGAGAATAATATTTCATTCTCAGGCACGGAGTGTTATTTTTCAATAATTCAGCTAACCGGCGAGATATACAGACTATATACTGTTCGCGAACAGTAGCTCCTGCTTTTTTCCCTATTTCTCACGCCGTCTATATCCTTCCTTTTTGTTTTGTTACCCTGACCTTAGCCAAGGTGCACGCCATCGAACCCAGTCCGCGTTAGCGGTTTGTGTAGCGGCGCCTAGACGTATTTTGCGGCGTCGGCTCGGTTTGTAGGCGGATGCCATCGTGCACGGTAAATTCTCGATGCAAATGAGATCTCTGATACGGCGCGAAATATAAATCCGAAAAACCTGGGGAGAATATTTATGTCCATTATCTGAGAGCCCACCGAAATCGCACCGATCCGTTCCGTGCCTTGCCCCTACGACCTAAAAATACGGTCAAGTCAGATTACATTTTCAGAAATATTACAGAAAAACCACTTATGCGGGATCGATTAACTCACTGTCATGAGATATCGGGGCTGAAATACCGTGCGACCCGTTGCGGAGACTGCACTCGAAAATAGTAATAAGATTTCTCAGCAGAATTATTCATCTCTTAATAATCCGAGAGAAATTGCTAATGTATTTACTTAATCCATTTAAATAATCGCAAATCAGCATTTAATTATCATATTTTTCGTTGATGGAATTCAAATTGTCGTATTACATATATATTCTCGTTCTTCGGTATTTTTCTTTTTTTTTGTAGTGAGCAAATAGAATTTATAAAACACGAATCCAAGAATCAAATCTAGAGAGGAGTTACTCTCCAATAAGACTCAGTTTAAGAAATTTTTTTTTTTATGTTATATTACATTTGTTATATTTATATTTTTGCGTATATTATATAAGGATAATTTAGTCTCATATTATTCATATTTTATAAAGTTTGAAATTGAGATTTAACGACCGAGGTGGCATTAAAATTACGGCATGAGTCCTAAAACCGAAGCCCTAATTAATATAATAGTTTAGAGTTCGCAGTCGTTTTAATCGCATGCTCTCCATTATCATCGCACGTTTCTGGAATATCACGCGAAGTTTTTGAGGTCTTTAACATGTTAAAAGTACTGACGTATCGAATCACCACTGGTTAGTTCTCCTAACAAAGTTAGCGACTAAATAAAATTACAGGGTTATGCCAGTAGTTCGCATTAGCATTATCTGATCGACCAGACGTGATTTCGTTTCATAAAAAAGAAAGAGAGAAAACGAAATGAGTATCGCAAATGCACAACGTACTTGCAACTTATCGATTGCCCTCGTACTCGATTTCTACATCCTCTCTCAAAGAGGTATATTTTATTTTCAGGAAAAATATTTCTCGGATACCATTTTGTGAGAAAAGGTTGGTCAAGGCTGGTGAGATTTCTTAATGCAGGATTTCTCTTGAGTTTGCGTCACGGGAAAAAGATTTGACTCCATATTCCATGTACACAAATTTGAAATTGCGAGTTTATTGGAAAACCAGTGAGGAAATGGAATTCAATATTACATGCATCTTTGCCCCTCTTTCTCTCTCTTTCTTTCTCTCTCTCTCTTCTAGAATCGCGTTTCCATTAATCGATATTCCATGGCCAGTTTTCGAACTGTCCCCAGTAGATTAGAAACTTGACACACACGATGGCATAGGCGCGGCCGAAAAGGTGCTAACTTCTCGAAACTAATAACCGATGTGACAAGCAGATTTCCCATTCCCAATCGAAACCATTATTAAACCATCTACTGTCCTCGCGGCACTTTGTCCGGATTGGTGGTTTCATCCCCTTCTTCCTTGCGTTCCTCGGGAGCTCAAGCTAGGATTTGGCCAGGCGCCAACGTATTCATTCCAGAAACTAGCCGACCGATCTAAGGGGCCAATTATTTAATCAATTCCACCCTCTTAGCGGTCCGAGATAGCGAAGATGGTCCATTCGAAACGTGGAACTGCCGACAAGGACGTCGACGTCGTGTACGTCGACGACAATTGAAATCGGTCCATCCTTGTTTCATCCGCAATATTCGGACCCGCTTACCGACCAGTATTATTCGGACATGCTTCAAGGACGTCGTCGACGGGTTATAGAACCTCAAACGAAATCCATCCTTAGACAAAGCTTATGGTATTTCGAAATATCGGACACTAAATCTAGATTATTAGCTTCTCTTCTATTAGCTTACATTCTCTCTGATGTAACAACTAGGCTAAGCTGATAAGTGATCTAAGCGATTACTGCAATTCAGGAGCCCCGATATATAATTTTTCGTTTAAGTATTACTTTTTTTATAGATAAACGTAAATGGTAAATATTATTGCTATGAATGTAAATTACTATGAATCATATCTTTTGTGTATGCGTAGAATTTCCGAACATCATTTTGAGCTTAGTGCTTTCAAAATTTTAAATCTGCCATGGGATAAATATAAATGTGCGCGGGTCTATAAGCCTGGGTGTTATGAATGAACTGACAAACAAGCTATCTCGCATGATGCATTCGCGGTATATTGGTCTATATTGATCGCGTATCATCATATCCGAAGCGCCACGAAGCAGGTTTAACGTCAATTAATTTGAAACTTCGGCATAGCAATCGCAAGAGAACGAGAAAGAGGGATAGGGATAGAGGATGGTATATAGGATAGATGGGATTTCAGGAACTCGCGAAGATCTGAATATTGCCAATGAAATTAAGGGAAGCGAAGGAAATACGTGCCACGTCGTATATACCGTGTTACCCAGTTTCGCTGATGTTATAACCATATCGCAGTTGGATACGATTTTCTTACTATTTGTATCGCTAAACGACGATTAATTAGCTACTTGATTGTCACTTGATTGGAAAATGCAAAGAAGGAAAGATATAGTCGAATCAGAGAGATGCTTTAACTGCTTCCATCATTTCGTATCATTGTTCATATAGTTGCATATATTTTATTTTTTATTAAAATAATATATATTGTTGCAAAAATGTTATTTCCGCAAAGTAAGAAAAAGATTATCGATTTTCGAAGGATATTATGTGTAATCTATCACTTTAGAAGTTGAATAAAAATTAGTTATATAAATAAGAAAATAGAATTTAAATTTTATTTAAAAGTTAAATAGATTTATACATAAAAATTGGTTTTATAATTTTGCAGTTCATGATGCGCGACGCAGAGTTTTATCTACACTGTGATACTTCAGTTTCTGGAATTATTTGGATTAATGAATAGCATAAAGTATCGGAATTGACGTGTTGAAGAAGTATTGAACGCAATAGGCAAGTTTGCGCGGTTTGTGGTCTTGCCGCGCTCGCCAACGTTGTACATACATCACTAGTACCGTGAGAAACCGATACAAACTATCGCACGCGAGATCATAATGCCGGTTATAATGATTAAAATTGATCGCGTAGCAGCAAGTCGAATTAATTTAGATAACTAATCGCACTTTTGAGATTCCAACCGTTTGAACATTTTGCATTTCACACATCGTTCTCTATTTTTTCTAAATCAGCGGATATATGATTCGAATCCTAAACGTTATTAAACGCTTAAGGATTAACCATGAGGTAATTCGTAATGATGAAAATTGAACGAAACGATTTTATGTCGGCGGCACGAACTATTCGCGCACGTTCCGCGCATAATATCGCAATAAGCCGCGATTTAGCGAGTGTCGAGTCTGATGTGCCATAAAATTCCTTCCCCCGCCGTTCATATTGAGTTCCGCCGGCACGAGCGACGGCGACGTCTTGCTTCCATTAAGATAGATATCCCTTCCCGCCGAAGCAGTTCTATAGGAATTCGACGGCGTGAATGCGTGGTCTGATAGCCCGGAATGCCGACGAAGAGGAGACTGCGCGGAATGAGTGATAATAAAAATTGCGCTTGTAGACGTGCACACGCACAAACGCACACGCGTGCAACCTGTCAATCCACAATGGACTGCTACCGTTGATGATGTTGGAATTTGTGAAATCCCCGGCGCGGACACGAAATTTTAATAACCGATCCTCGAATTCTATCTCGTCTCCACCGGTCTAATGTAATCACGCGCGATTTTCACATTGACGGAAACGACCATGCGTCTTCTCGAAATAAGTGTTGAGTCCTTCTTGCTCCTTGCAACGGGGGATTCGCTTTTGACCGGCTCGCATGATTCCAGACTCGCACGAAAATACGATCGAGCTAATATATACACGTGATTGCGATACGTATCTCGGCGCCATGGCCACGGCGTAAATAGGTCAGTTATATACGGATCGTCGAGCCACGATACCGACGCGGCATCGTACTCGATTCACGGTAATGGTGAACCTATTTAAATATGTATCGAATTGAATACGCAAACGTTTCTTTCGTTAGCTCTGTTTTCTCTTCTTCCTGCGTATTTTTTCGCTATTGGATAACTCAATTTTCCTGCACCGTGGGTATTTACGCGCGATTATTGGGGACAGACAGACAATCTTCACTTACGATCGACACACCTATCTGATAAACGTCCCGCGCACGTTTTTGTGCTGCAAAATAAACACTACGGGAACATAAAACGAGTTAAAACTGTTGTTTGTAAAAACCAAATATTTGTTTTGAGCCAATTCGATATTTTTTTAATGAATAGAATTGCCAGGGACGCCCTGAAAGGTCATAGAAACACCTTGTCATCGAGGTTCGATGAGACGGCGCACCCCAATTCGCGATAACGAGATGCATGAGTTGAGTTATAGATTCACATTATGCTGGCCCTCATGGATTTCCTCTGGCAACGGCGTGACGTATCGCGCTCACAAGTTACTGTGCACGGCAACTTCGTCATAACGCCGAGGGCTGACGTTAATTTAACGTTAGCGCGCGGTAGGGGAACTAATTATAAAATGCATTCATACTCGATTGTTTTCGAATTCTTACTGCGGTAAATTCTACTGTTTGCTCAGTTTGCTCGACACCATACCCTTTGAGATGTTGCGCCCTGACAAAAGGAGCGCTTGAAAAATTCTGAACATGATGTAAAATATTTCTCACAAATTAACCAAGTACGCATTTATTGCATTTATACTCGATCGTTTTTGAATTCTTGCTCGGTAGTAAATTCCATTGTTTGCCCACACTGAGAAAAAAAATAATTGATTCAACTAAATCGATTTGTCACTGACTGCCAAATAAATTTTTAGTTGGGACAAACAACAATTTTCTTGTCCAGGCTAAAAATTGTCAGACTAAACAATTAGTTGGGAATAACAAATAATTTCGTTATTGCTTTAGCTGAACGGTTTAATTAAATCAATTACTTTTTTTTCTCATTGTCAGTGCACCTCATTCGACATCTCGTGCTCTTTGAGATGCTGCGCCTTAGCAAAGGAAAACGCACGTTTGAAAAAGTTTCGAGCATGTAAAATATTTCTCATATTGTAAATTAACTATATGCGAGACAGATTTAATTTTCATCAAATTAACATAACAAATGTAACGTACATCCAATTTCTCTTTTATATACTACCGTATTAAAAAGAACTACTTGGGTGAGAGGAGAAAAAATGATGTTCGGGCTCATCAACTAGACTCGCTCTTTGATGCTTCTGATTCCTATCGTAAAAACCTCTCAGCTTCCATAGCGTCGGTGACAATTTTCGTGTCTGTCGTATGAGCGTGTAAGGCCTGTAACACATAACTTTTTACAATCTGGAAAATAATCTCGCGTAATACACGGTTATGGGGGCTCGTTACCGATACACCGACATTACTCAAGCGCATAATTCCGCCTGCCCTTTATGCGCAAACTTATTTATGTCTCGCGAATATAAAACGAAGCATAATAACTCCTTATCGGGAACGAGTCGTCGTCGTCATCGTCGTCATCGTTACTTCTATTATTAAGAGCGGCAAATTTAATGAGTATTGTTAAAACGGACGTGTAAAATCGTGGGAAAATACGCGTGGACGCGTAACTTGCCGCTTCCATCGTGACTGTCACGAATAATCGTAAAATATATACTCCAGGATCAAGCGGGGAAACGGGAAGAAGGATGACCGAGGATTATTACGGGGGGATGGTGCTGTGTTGCGAACGAACAAAAGACGCGATAAAATATATCGCCTAAATACTCTTCGATGGGGGAGAATGATTGGGCTGTATTCCCATGGAATGTGAAGGCAGCGAAGGGTGCGAAAAGACAGGAGCATAGTAATACCACGCCCGCGTTATTATACGCCAAGTTAACGACAAGATTGTTTCTCAAAGTTAATTTACATCCACCGGGGCCCGTCTAAGAGAAGAGGCAGCGTGCCGATACCTTCTTGCACAATCTCGCCAAATTAATATTCCGTTCTATTCGTGGGAAATCTCTTCGACGATGCGACGTGTGCTCGCGTCGAGAGCTCCGCAAACAAGACGGAATAACAGTGGTTTGGTTGATGTGCGCACCGAAATGGCGACATCGCGATTGCGTATCTCGGAATGCATCCTCCTGTTTGCTGCGAGAAGCTTCACGCATGAAGGAATACGTTTGCGTTATTATGAAAAGTGTTGCTGTAGAATAGATTACACGCGTCTTCGGAATTATCACTCGTGACGATGACGCGTTTGGCTGGCTGAAAAACAGATAAATCTTAACGTAACGCTATTGAGAATAGATAAAGACACAGTTAAAAAAAGTTAAATGAACAGGATCGATATTAAATTTACATCACTAATATTATGGATTAGACTGTTTTTAACATTATGATTATTATATATAAAACATATTTTTTAAATTAAAAGAAATATTTAAAAATATTTTTTAGATAAAAAATATAAGAAGTATAAAATGCTAAATAAATATAATATAATTTGCTACTTTTTAGCAAATAAATCGTTATCAGATTTCGATTATCTATTTTAGACATTTTACAATTATATATTCATATATATGAATTATGAGTGATAGATAGAACTAATGGTATTAGCTAAAGAACAATGATAAACTACAATTTTTTCTTTGTTACAATTTCGGTAAGAGTTATAATTTTCCGCTTTAATTTCTCACAGCATACTTTGAATTTTAAAGTGCACCATCGGCGATTTATTTATTCGCGCGAACACGAGGTAACGATCATACGAGAATGAATACTGAGCGTAAAAATATATCGTGATCACCATCGACGGTTATATTCCGCGAACTGGGAACGCATGCGAAACGTATCACGCGCTTTCACGCTTTTCCGAGAGCTTTCACGACAGCTGCCGACCAACTCGTTCGCAAACCACCAAACGTCCACCCTTCTCTCACCCCTCGCGATCCCTTTTCGTGCCTTCCAAAGGTTCGTGCAATACTCCGACGTTTTCACACACACACACACGAATATTCCAAGTCGAAGATCGACACGGCTCTCGCAAAAGCGTATTATCGATGGATGCGAGTCGCATGTCGATGGCATGTCTTCGTGGTTCCGAAGTCGACGCAATATCGCGATGAAATTCGAGAGGGATATCGAAAGCTCCCGCGTATATTTTTTACTCCATTATTGAGCCTGATCAGACGTATACTTGTGACGGTAATACGGGAAGTTAGTTTAGGAGTCATTTAATCAAAATGATTTGTATATATATATATATATATATATATATATATATACATAAGTTTAGATGCGTGGGAACTAATCATTGTGCGAAATGTATGATTAATTCCTGCTACATGGTCATTTAGGTGGGCAATATATTTAGATAAACGAAACTACGTTCGGCAGTTAGTACAGCGAAATATCGATGAGAGAAATGAAATGTCATGGTGTTCGTATTTTTGCGTAACGCAACACGTCGACACAAGGCACGTGCCTGGGCTCGTGAGGTATCGCCGAGACGTTACGTACGACTTGACTCAACGAGCTTCTTTCAGGAAACATCAGCGATTCGCACTACATCACGTACATGACAAGTAAGTACAAACAGCGCTCGTTTTTTAAAGCGTTTATCAGCCTACATTGAAGATTGAGGATCACGAATTGGAGGATTGCAATTCAACCAATCAAAACGAGAAACGGATTAAAACCAAACTTATCCGATTCGGTCGAATTCTAATCTTCAGTCTTCAATGCGTAGTTCGATATAGGCTTAACAGAGGTGGCGAACGCCAGGGGATGCCCGATGTTATCAGCTCAACTACATCTAGGGCACCGCTCGCGCTCGCGCACACTACATATACCAGGCAACGTGGAACGAATGCGGACTCGTACGCGGCTCGTTGGCAAAAATACACTTCCCCGTGCACGATAAGGGGATGGAGGAGGGGAACGAGGTCAGAAGAAGTGGACCTTGCACACGTAACATCGATCAGACTCGGAATCAGGCGTTTCGAGACACGCGCAGCGTGTAGGGCACCGCGAGCGAGCTCCTGCCCGCAAATCAGCCTGTTTTCGAGCACAGACTGGTCAATTTCACAGGGGTTAAGGGGTGAAAGCAGGGGCAGCCGGTATCTAAATTTCAAATCCGCTAATGTGTATTTTTGCTCTGGGTCCCGCGACTGTTTCGCGTTTCGTTCTTCGTCTCGCCTATCTGTCTATCTCTCTTTTCCCTCCGTTATCGGCCGGCTTTCTCCGGATGCTTTGAATTTCAAATTCGACGCGACCACCGTGTCGGCCGTCGCGGCAACAACCGACTTTCGAGTGTTTCCACCCGCTTATGCGCTGTCATTTGTTTCCGTCGCCCACCCCGTGCTACAACCCGGTTATATGTAACAGACACCGCGATCTACGGTGCGGTATCTCTGGTTACCTCGCACTTTTATTTATGGCGCCACCCTGTATGTATCAGAATTGATTCTGTGATTTATTTCACGGCCGATAGCGACGCGGGTCTGCTGCCAGCCGACACGAAAAGGCGAATTTCGAGACTACGTTTCGATCTCCTCCTTCACTTCGAACATTGCGTGCGACGTAACAATTACATTATAATTTTCTCACGTCTACCTTACGAGGCAGAGTCTGTTCATAAGCTCGTTCTCGAGGTACGCTCGAGGCGGTCGCATAATAGTCGTCGATTGGATAACGCGCACGCATAACGAGAAGCGAGAGCGAGATACCGTCTCTTTCCGGGAGAAAAATAACACTCGAGCATTACGCTAATGCGTCGCTTTAACGGCAATGTAACTCCAACGTTATCGTCGACTAATCTTCTGCCGGCAATGTCTTTTAACGGTTCTTGCCAGTCTTCTTAATGCACGGGACTTTGCACCTAATTGCACGCTACGGCCCGACGATCGCGAAAGTTCCTCCGCGTTGCTCGCGCGAGCAACGGCGGCAGCAAGAAAGTCCCTACCTAGTTGGAAGGGATGAGAGGGGGCACGACCCCCGGCTAATTGAAGCGCAATTAACCGCGTTAAAACGCCAAGTGCTGATTAGGACGCTACGTCTACGTCGCAGGGCGACCTACTAATCTATGCACATACGTGACGGCGGTGGTTCTTGCGTAAATTGAAAGTCGTCCTTGCCCTCTCATCGCTCGGCAAGAGTGCACTCGACCGCTGAAATTCGCCGAGGTATTAACCCTTCATCCTTCTCGACCCTCAACGCCATTAAGTGCACCACCTATGAGTTTCTAAACGACGATTAGGTTAAAGAAATGAGAAACGTTTATACAGCAATGAAAATTAAGTTATTTGAGATATCCAGAGATTTTCCAGTAAATGACACAATCAGTGATTTCAGAACATGATTATTTTTTAATAATATTATTTTAAATATATAATACATAGTAAAGCTAGTAAAATTAAATAAAAATAGTAAATAAAAATAAATAGTAAAATTAAAGCGCAAAAACTCAATTTGTAATGAGAGAAAAATTTAACAGTAACTGCATAGTTTTATAATTGTTTCTAAATTTTTCTGTCGTCGCAAACCCGTTTAGAGCTCAATCATTAAGTTAACTATCTTGTATTCAATGTTAAATATTCAAAAATTACGTGCGAATGTTATTTTTTGATAACGCATTCTTGAGAATTATTTTTAGATTGAGTAATCTAGTTGAGTGAAAAACAAACATTAAAGAAACAATCATAACAAATCATCAGATTCAATTTTTATATTCGATGAACCGTAAGCGTGAAACGACGCGAACGAAATCTCTAAATTTCAGATTTATATTGGCACGTCCGAATGGAACGTGTGCGCCTTTGTTTCGGGATTAGATAATTCAAGAAAGACTTTGAACGCGCGCGGTGGTGGAACCTCGTGAATATTCACAAGTTCGCCGAATTGCAGGGACTCTCCCACTGGGACTTCGATTGTTCTCTCCAGTCTCCACAAGAAGCTCCGTCGTCGTCGTCATCGTCGTGTTGTCGTCGTCGAGACACTCGGAGAAACGCGAGCGCAGCTAAGAAACGCTAATTGCGTCGAAGACGCCGCTGAGGATGCCACCGAGAACAGCCAATAGAGACGCCGTCACCATCGCTATCGCTGCGATTTTACAATGAGCCGAAGGCGAAGGTGGATGATCGCATTTGGTTGGTCGGATTTGCCGGTGGTAGATCCGACGAGAGACGGCTACGGAGAGGGTGTACCTACCTACTTATTTAGAATATTGCCGGCATACATCTGCATAAATTCAGCACAGGCCCTTCGACATTCGCATCGTACCAACCCACCAACTTCTTTCCCCCTTCCCCGACTTATCCGCGGAGACGTTCTTGGGCCAGGGAGAGGGAACGGTCGTTCGACACACGGGAGGATTGTCCCGCCCTCTCGTCGTTCCGCAGCCGCCATCAGCATCATACCGCTCGTAAAGAAATCCCTCGTGACGCCGCCTGAAAGCATCCCCGAGGCGCGAGCGCGAGAGGGTAAAAAAATTTTAGATGTGTCGCGCGTTATAAAAATATCTTCGACGTGCGAGCGTGTATTATTGCGTGCGCGGGAAAGATTAAAGTATCCCGGCAAACGTGCTCAATAATCGACGATCCATTCCCGACGAATGCGGGAATGCGCGCGGATCAGGGAAGCTAGCGAGATGTATAAATGGAGAAAGAAACGCCGCGAGGCCGTGGCGTGGCGGGCAAAGGCGAGGCGAGGCAAAGCGGAGCACGATGAGGAGGGGTGGTTTATATTCTCTTAATGGTAATGTCTACATTACATGAACAAGGGAAGGAGAAGAGGAAAGAGAGAAACGCCAGAAGTACAATTCGCTGTATATGCACGCGGGAATTACGTGAGTCCCGATGGGAACATGGATGCGCGCCCGCGGCCCGCTCGCGCTGCAGGCCCCGTATACATATTCAAATTGAATTATACGCGCTACCAGACGCGTTGATTCGAAATCATTCGACGGCTTGGTATCTCGAAAACAAGCCAGGCCATCGCTCCCCCACTCGCTCCGTCCCCGTGTGAGCTTTCGCTCTACAGGAATGTCGTTCTCTTCCCCTGACTAATGGAAATTCTCTGCGAGAAGTTGGTTAAACGCATTCGCTTTGCATACGTATCGAAGCGGCAGTTGTTGTGCTATCCCGTACGACATCGTGCTCCACGCGTGCGAAAGTCACGCATCGATGCACCGATCGAGGAATTTGGGAATCGCGATTCATCCCGGCGTGTCTCTCGCCGATTCTCTCGCCGGATTTGATTCGGTCAGCGACGAAACGTAATTGTTTGATGTACCAGAGTGCCACGGGAATCAGAGTTTCTCGGATTCGAATTTCTGTTTAATAAAATAAACCACAGATCGGTAAAGAGAAACAGGGAGAAAGATAGAAAGAGAAAAAGGGAAAGAGAGACGGAAATAAAGAGAATATTACATTAAGAAAAATTTGAAATGGAACGCCACAATAATGATTCGCATTGTCAGTCGTAACGTCGCGGATGCGGAAGAGCTTCGTTGAGGCGAGTCAGGTCGAGACTTGTATTCACTCTTTCCCTGAAAAAGGGATGAGTGAATAAATTAAGAAGACGCCAGGCGCGAGAAGAGTAACGAATCTTCCGCCGTGTCTTCTCGTGTCGCCGTAGAAATTATTCTTTCCTCCCTGCCGTTGTTCGGCGCGTCTCTCCGCCACCGTTGTTTATCTCATTAAGGGAACGCGGAAAACGGATAATCCTCCGGTTGACAAATCGCGCCCGGCGTCAACGGAGTCGGTTCCCCGTCCGCTCCTTTCAGCAACGTAACTTTATCGCGCAGGAAAGAATGAACGAGGTAACGTGGTAACGGAAGTGCTGAGCGGAAAGGGGTTTTAGAGTGCCGGCGACGTTAGGCGATATGGAAGGGAAGTAACCGGGCCCAGCGTTACTGGCGGATACCAAGGCTCCGCCGTAATGGACGCTTTAATTTCAAAGGAGAATAAATTGCAATTTTTCCGACCATGTGACGTCAGTCATGGAACCGCAAGACTGAAACGACCCCCTCGTTAGCTGTGTGAGCGACGTCAAAGAAAAATAATGATCCAATTGAATAATACGTATCGTATTAAATAAATCTTGAAACGATCGAAGTTAAGAGATGATGTTTAACGGTTTCAATCAATTGGAGAACACGTTTTTGACGAGACAGATACATATGTACATAATTTCGTATCTGTGTCAATTCAGTTACGAGAAATAATTAGTCCCATTAAATATTTTTGTCGGATTTATAAATATGAAGATGTTTCTAGCACATGTATTTTACTATTTTCAGAACGTTTCAGTAAAAATAATATCGAATCGTACAATAAGAATAGATAAGGTCGGAGTATTCTTAGTTTGATCCAGTTTATGAAATTCAGATGATTATATTTGATGTCTTCTTTTTATTTACAGATTATTCGTGCGCGATATAAAATAAAAATTGTCACTTCTATTATTGGAACGCTAAGATCTGGACCGGTTGACAGTTCCAGAATAAATCGCGAGTCACATCTCGTTTAGCTCTGAAACTTTAATCTGATCTTTTCGTCTGCGTGTTTAATTTTCCTTTAAAAAAAAAAAAAACTCGAAAATGTCTCGAAAATGTCAATTTGTATTAATAACATATTTGTCTAAAAATACAGGTAAAAAAGAATGTTAAGCGTAGAAAAAAATATCGACATTACATTCTCATTTTATTTCATATAAATTTTAATTTAATTACATTTGTTTCGTTCAATGTTTGTTCAAATGAACGTAGGTATACATTTTCTCATATTACGTCGGTGCAGCCGCGCGCGCCAGCCAAATTTTCATTATTTTAACCTAGTCAGATTCCACTCGGCGTTGTTATTACATCATATTCGAGCAATGAGACACAAGTTCGCCCTTACGCCGCGCTCGGCCCACCTATCTCGGCCGAGCTTGAAATCAGCACGCAGAAGAGCGTGGATGAAAATCCATTTAAATTAAATTAATATTTACCATACCGTACGCGAAAGAGATAACGTGATCGTATGCATAAGAGTTGGACGGAGCTTTCTTCTGGGATTTCGATACTAAACTACGAATAAATTCCGCGTAATTATCTATTATAAACCTGCATCGTATTTGCACATGTGTATTCCCCATCAAATGAATCACAATCACTCTTCTCTTCCTACTAACTTCTCACCTTTGTAGACACCCCCGCGGATGTTACCGTTTGATGCGAGCTTATTGCATATTTTATATATACATGTATATATATGCATGCATAAATGGCCGTGTTTACAATCACTGCTAAGCGAGTGGAAGGGAGATGACATCGGCGCAACGACTCTGTAGTTGTATCGGAAATTACACACGCACACATACACGGTGTATCGACCCGACGAGCATGGATGGCACGAAATTTCGAGCGAGCCGGCGTGGAGGTCCGTCCTCTTTCGAATTCGGTCGCGGTACCAGCGAACCCGAAATGACTCCCGATCCGTAATTACCACCCCCGCTTCGTTTTCATAAATGAGCCCTGCGTACGCACCGTGCCGCGTGTGCTCACGTTTACGTGTTATTTAGGGGCTGGGCGTATATCAGAATCCGTTTAAACGCATCCCGTATTTGTTTCGCTATTCGCTCACCAAAATTCACCCTCGACAGCCCGCGGGGAACGCGTTAATGTAATTGCCGCGTATTTTCAGTAATATTCCTATAGCGACCACGCGCGTTTTCCGTTGTGCGCGGGTCTTCGTTGAAATCATAGCTTTAATACGGCTGTATTTTGATATTAATTAGCGATAGTACCGCTCGCACGGGCACGCCTTTCAGGGATTAACCATGTGACGAAATTGATTGAAGCATTACGTATCGAAGCACAGTTCCATTGGTCGAACGGTCGGTATTCTTCATACATTTGCCAATCGAAATATTTCTGACAAAAATATATTTGTTACTACCGGCGACTCTTGAGAGCCAATTTTTTTTTTTGTCACGAAGCACCGCTCGTGCGTGCGTTCGCCTCGAATCGATTTTATAATACGTTCGGTAGTCAGTAACGCGTAATGTTATTCAAATCGCATGCAGATTGCTCCGTTATCGGCTACTTTTTCAATTACGATGTGGCGGGCTATAAAATGTAATGCCGACACTGGAAGCGAAACTTTTTCTCCAAGTTATCTGAGCCCGTGCCGAATAGCTATAAACTTTAAGTATGAGATATTGCTGTCGCGCATTTTTATACAGATTCACGATCAATTCGCGCGAAAAGTCACAATTTCTAGCGTCGGACCGTGGAAAATCCATTTCGGACAATGCATCCAATATTGACACTCTTTATTGCGAGATGTTTCACGACCCGGTCACCTGCATCCCCGATTACGTTTGGACTCTGACCTTTTCACAAATGACTTTATTGCGGGACGAGAAACATTTTCCCATGTGTTGCACACAGAATTACGCGCGGAATAACTTTCCGTGGATCGTTCTAAAAGTCTTTGTCCTGTGTTACTATTTTCATTTCCACCAGAGCATCTCCTCGTCCCCGGAATACTCCCTCACTTTCACTCGCTTGCTTCTCTCTCTCTCTCTCTTTAAAAGTGGTCCGACATTCATTTCGCGGGATGCAACGACGGCATGCCTCGCTTTTCGCAATCTAATTTTCACCGGCGTTTAATCTTTGTGTATACTCGCCGACTCGCGTGCAACGCGGCAGTGCGAGTCTCTCAGGAAAGAGTAGCGAGTGGCGGGCACGTGCAAGCTTTTCCAATATTTTTCGAGCTGAGCTATTACTCCCGCCTTGACAACGTGCCCCTACACCTCTCGTGTGTTTTTCCCTTATCGTTTCAGTCAAAATCACATTCATCGGTCTTTCGTGCGATTTTTTTTTTTATCTTCTCACTGAAAATGATTTATTCGCGAGAAGAGAGATAGCGGGAATGGGGGAATTTCGAATAAATAAATGTCAGCGACTAAAGCAAATTAACCTCCAAATATTCAACACATTTTCAGAGCGCTCTAATTCGTTACATCAAAAATATCGTTAAATTAAATCTTCGCCGCAATTGGCTTGGAATTCATAAAGATTATCCCATTATATTTTCAGCTAACAGTCAGATGATAAATCAATTATTGGAATATAATAGGTTAATAGCACCTGCGTTATACATTTACAATTGCGACCAATGAATGTGTATATATTGTACATTTACCAGTTTAATTTCGATCATTTCCAAATTAAACACAGATATTAGTTTGTCATTAATGACTTTAATTATTTATATATTTAAAACTCTTTAAAATCATGCACGGAGTAATCTCTTGCTTGTGCATAATAGAAGAACGACTTAGATATTGTTATATGCCGGAATTCTCCTCGAAGGAAAAATAGTTGCGAAAATCGTCTTGAATTATTATTGCGCGAGCTGGCTACTTTAGCATCTACGATCGAAAAACGAAGTAAAATGAATGCAGTGACTAAATTACGCAGACAATTAAATGAAACAAATTGCACATTGGCACTGTTATATTCCCCGTGAGCTTTATCTGTATTGCATTTTGAATTGCTGACCAGTCGGATCGAATCGACAGTATAGTTGCAGTGGGGATGGTCCTCCTTCGCGAACCGACCTCTTTCCTATTTTTGTTCTATTCCTCTGTTTTCTCGTTCATCCACTTTTAATGGAATCGGGCAAACGGTCACTTTTAGCGGTAGAAGATCGAAAACTGCTGCAGCCGAGAGATAGACTCGGTAGGGTATTTGCTATGACGGAATTTAACTGGCACTTGCTCCTCCGTATACTGCGGAACTTTTGAAGATTCTGATTGCTCGGAAACGACATTCCGCAAATGGTGTCGCAAACCTTTCCCCGATTGTGTATAATTTGCATTTCAATAATCTATATCGATGCTGTTACAAATATCTTTTCAAATATATTTGTGGTGTGTACACAGTGGTGTGTAAATTTAATATATAAAATTGTACAATTACATATGTAAAATGTATTATTACGATTTCATATATTAGGTTTACACATCATTTTGTCAATTTACAAACCGTTTTCAGAAATCTACTTTGAACATGTAAATTTACTTATGCAAGCTGCTTACTTACCATATAAGAATATAATTTTATTTACGAGATGTAAATTTACTAATGTATGTAAATATACACCTTTAATTGATGGTCCCAATATTACCCACTATAATAGTTGTAATTTTACATGAAAATTTTTTACAGTGTAACGTATACATATTATTCTTAATGAAGTCAAGCATTAGAAAACATAATTAACATAGCTCTCCGACTTGTTATTACATCCATTCTATTTACATTTATTGAAATTCTGTTATAATAGTAATTGCGTTATTCGCACACATTTCGGTAAAGGTACCACACATTTCCGTGGCGTATGGCGTCTGCAAAAGTTATACCGCGAGTTCACGAGATAAAATCGCAGCAAATTGTATAAAATTGTATAAAAAGCATACACGCACACATATGTATGCGAAAACGGTAAGTCGTAGCCTTGTTGTACATGTGTGTACATGCTCCATGTGTACACAGCAACCGTGGTCGACTAATGGACCTGTTACGAGCAATTCCGGTAGAACGACAATTGCGAGCGGAGGTACAATACGTTCGGATAAGAGTAATTTCGAATGCACAATTCGATCAAAAATTACCTGTGCTTCGTCGGCGGAATAATATTTAGCTTAAATTACGTCCGACCGAAGCGCCGTGTGTGCGCATACGTGCGTGAAGCGTCCACAACCTGCGTTTGCAGATTAGACTGGTCATACCTGTCAACTGTAGAATCGCCGAGTCTTTTGTACATATACAATTTTGCAAGTTTAACTTTTCATCGTGAAAACGATGTTTGTTTCTGCTCCTTTCGCAAAAAGACCGCTTTAACCATACAGTTATTTTGTATAATACTTTTTCTTTCGTCTTATGATTTTTTCTATTGACGAAATCAAGTCGCTATTAATAAAATTTAACATGATTTGTTCAATTTGTCTCTATATATTTTTTCTTTTATTGTATTATTTTATTTATATTAATTTCTATTTTCATGTTTGTTTTTTTTTCTCATAATTATACCATTGTATAAAAGCTTTAATTGTATAGAAATAAAACATTATTTAAGCGTGCCTGTAACATCATGTTACCTTTTTTGAAAGTTTTTGAAATTTTCTCATGGATCAAGAATATTTTAAAAGTATCTCTCTCGTATACTGCGAGACGTCGCATCAGCGTTTACCCCGATAAACCACTATTATTTTTCGATATATTCTTTTTATGCTCGATAAAATGTGTCACTTGATCATACGATGGACAGTCACCGTTTTAAAAATGCTGCAATAAAATCTCACATGAGCCACGAGATCGCGAACTCTCCCGGAACGATTGCACTTTGGATTAAAAAGTTTTTTACTGCGTGTGATGTACTCCGACGTCGTAAAAGTATGTCTAATGACCCAGAAAAAGGAGACGCCGATGCTGCGCCGTGGCAAGTAGTATAAGTTTATACGAGTTTATCGCGTACCGGGGCACCCGTAAATGTCAAGCAGATATTTTTCGGTCGTGAAACGATCGTATAAACGTCGGCATTAGCTCAACTGCACCAAGATAAACATTCCTTTAGCACCCTCGGCTGGAAAATCGCATTTTACTATTATCCATTAGTCTATCTACGGATAGACGTTTCGGTGACCGAAAAGAACAGATTAGAATTAATGTTAGCACAACGTTTGATTGTAAAAAAAATTAAGAATTAAAAGCTTGTATAGCTTGATATGTGTCGTCATGCTGTCGATGGTCCTCTCACAGGATGGACGCACTTTCCACTCAAGTTCTAAATTCGCGGAAATAATGCTTGTAAACGATGTGTCGATTTTCTCGATGTGTAGGATCAGCACGATCGCAAAGTTCCGAGATTAATTTAGTAAGAGCACTAGTTCCGTTCCAGATAGCGCATCTCTGAATCGTCGTCCCATTTCTACGATTCTCTTTTACGTTTCTCTCTCTCTCTCTCTTCTCTTTCCTCCTGTCTTTCTTCTTCTCTTCCTCTTTCTCCGGAGGCCGCTCGACATAGCAACGAAGCGCGGCGTTGGTCTGACAAAGGAGCGCGTCACGTTCATCCATCTTGCACCGGCCGTCTCTTTATTCCCGAGGTTAAAAGCGTAGCAGCGGAGGCAGTTTGGACTTCCCGCCGCACTAAATCCACTAATTTCGGTCACCGACTTTTGGCCCGGTACATTCGTGTAGCCACGCCGCGCGATCGATGACGAGAGAGATACGCCGTTCTCGCCCAACGAGTATAAATTTCGCGAGCGCAATCAGATCGGACTTTTACGACGTTAATTCGTAAAAGGCTGCAAACGCCCGCTCGGAACCCGATACAATTATCGAGAACATTATTCTCGGGATCTCGATTCTCTTTCTCGGGAAACGCGCGCGGATTCGTTTCATTCTAAAACTGGAGTGTCCCGCTTTTCGGCCAAGCACCCGGCCATTGGCATATCGAGAATTCTCTGGCTCGTAGACTCGCAAATTTCACGCTCGATACTGTTCGTCATCTTCTTCTACATTTTAACTAAAATTTCTACGAAAGCCATTCTAAATGATGGAAAGTAGACTAATGACCCGAATTGCGAGAAGGAGACTAATTACCCAAGCAGAGCTGATGTGGAAAGAAAATATCTGCGTAACCGAGGACTGCAATTTTCCTTTGCAAATTAACGTTTTCCAACGCTGGCCGGGTGAGCGAGCGAGCGAGCGCAACCGTGAACTTTTTACTTAAATTTTAACACGAGAAACGAGAAACGTTAAAACGCGCAATTTTCATGAACGAAAGGTTCAGTTTTATATAACTTCCTGCTACTTTGCGATTCTTTATGAAACGACCATCTGATTTCCAGTGCAAATAACTGAAATAATCTTTATTATCTTTTAATTTAGGTGTATTCCACAATTTTATCCTGCCTTTAGTATTGTTAATTTCAACTACTATTAATATCTTTATTACACGCAAATTTAATAACTCTTTATTGTGTTTGAAATAAAATTGATGATTTGATATGAGTCAGACTGCCAGTGTTATAAATGTTTGAAATTATTTTTTAACATTTAAACAAGCTCTAATGAGGACAATATCATTGTGAAAAACTGTAAATGGCATGAAAAAGGTATTTATGACATGTTTTACGAGTAATCCAGATAAATAGATATCAACGAAAGAGACACTCGCAGGCTTTCTGCATCCTCCAATCTATTCTTTAATCGGCGAGAAAAAGAAAACTTTTGCCACATGAAATGTTAAAGCAAGACGAAGTCTCAAAATGTGCCTCAAATGACAGGCTGGCTGCATGGCCATCACACGGAAATCCTATTGTGAGCCGAGTCTAATCAGAGAACCTCTGTGATCTTTTTGTTCACAGGTCCGCCGACGATCCTGGTGAAGCCACAATCGCAGCAGGTGAAGGCAGGCGGGATAGCAAGCTTCTACTGCACTGCGGAAGGAGCACCACCGCCCCAAATACACTGGCGAAAAAACGGCAAGAGAATTTCACGTAAGTCCGCGCACTTTCGTATATTCTTCCCTGCCTCCTTCTTCCCTACCCCGTTTGTACCTTCGAATCGTCTCGTCACCAGTTCATTAAGAATATTTGAGGATGCGCTTTTCGGCACTCGATCTGCACGAACCTACATCTTCTTCTTTTATGAGAATCAAACGCAGTGAAAACGAATGAAAATTTTATCCAAATTAAAATGTTCTTCTGACCTGGATTCTTCGCTTTTTATTTTTACATTTCTCTCTCTCTCTTTCTCTCTCTTGATACTGTCTCGTTTATTCCGTTTTGCCGTATTTCTTCTTGTATCTCGCTTTCTTTTAATCGGTTTTAACTATTTTTCATCTCTTCCAATTGATTTTCACACTCATCTGCGACGAAAACCGAATGAGTTCTATTATTATTTAGATGTTTCGCGATCGTAACGTAGATGGTGTCATATCTGATCTTTTTATCAGGCTCCACTCGACCAAATGATTCGCGACAGCTCGATGTACAGTGTTCCCAAAAATCGAATTACAATAATAATATTAGGAGCAATAGTAATTCCTCGAAAATAGTTGCATACATTGACCTGCAGCTACGTCCATTCGTAATATAATAGCTATTATAAAATTTGAAATCTGTTCCTGTAATATTCATGAATTTGCGGTTAGTTCGTTTGACCTTAGTAAACTAAGAATATATTTCCATAAATTGAGTGACATTTTAGAAAAAGCGCTTTGATTTGATAGTATCTTTTCTGTGTCAATTAAAACGTTATTTTACAATGTTTTGTTCTAAACCGAAAACTGTCAATATTGATATATTGTCAACTGCTAAACGTAGATCTAATTTGTATATCTCACAATTTATCCAGTTTAAATTAAATTAATTAAATTAAATTAATTTAGTTAAATTGGGTGTATATATATATATATATATATATATATATATATATATTTGCATGTTATCTTGAACTAAATGAACCACTTATCGCAAAACTGGGGAAATGCCAATTTGAAGATCGAATCTAGAACTTTGTATGTTACATTCTCATATTCGAAAGGACGAGCAAATCCCGTGAGATGATTCCGATGACGCGCGATGGTTTCGCATAACATTCGGTTCTGATCCGCGGAATGTATGTGTCCGAACGATCATGGGTGGTCGGTCCATACTCGTCGTCGACGACTCACTAATCCGACGAGGAACATCCGACGAGATAATGGCCAGTGACCGCTTGTAACATTCTGAACGCCAATTCGCGGTGAGCGCGGATGGACGGGGTAGCCGATAACAGGGGACGGTCCACCCGTTCTCGAAATTTATACAGACACGCGATCCAATTCCCATTCAATATTTCTCGGACCATGGAATTGGATACGAGAGGACACACATACCCCCCTTTTATTAGATTCCGCAACGGCGCAATTTTCGATCTTATATCGCCCGTTGTCGCCGCCGATCATTTTCGCGCGCCCTCGATCGTGCCGGTATTTTCTTCGCCTTTTGTGTGACGGGGGTTTTCCTTTTTACGGCGCAGACGTCCGACTCAATCTTCCGTCTTATGTCGACAGAATCCCAGTCCCGGTATGTGGTGCACCAGTATGAAAATGGTGCTTTACTGCGGATCGAACCTGTCAAGCCGTCGCGCGACAATACCAACTACGAGTGCCTAGCTGAGAACGGAGTCGGCGATGCTGTTTCAGCCGAGGCGACGCTCACCGGTTACGAAAGTAAGTGAGATTGCCATTATTATCATTCATTTACACCATTAGACGAGCGAATCGTCCATTCTTCAACGAGAAAAATCCTATTTCTCGAGAGAAGATTATTTTTTCGATACAATCAACGCCTCTTAATTACTATATACTTGAAGACAAAAACGAGAGAAAAGAAATCGTTAATTTGCACGTCTTCAAAACTGATTTATCTACTTATTTGTCTTGCGCGGTTAAATAATGAATAGGTATTATTAATTTTTGCGAGATTCAAATTTCATGCTTTTTCTGCAATAAATTTAATTTCGAGAACTCAGCTATAAATTAATTATTCTCCTGTTGTCTTTTATTTCAAAAGTTTATTTAAATTTACTTTACGTTCTTTCGCGATAAAAACCTGCTTGTGTGTCTATTTGGAAATTACAAAAAACTGCAATAGGCAGGAAATTGCAAGAATTTGCACTATCGAAGAACGTATTATGGCTTATATTTTATTACGATTGAACGAAATAAGCACATGGAGATAATTGGATCCTTTGCGAGCACGAAGTCACGCGTAACGAGAACATTCCGCGAACAAAACGTTATTCTACGTATCCTTGCGACGTAAGCCAACAAAAAGAGATATATCGCTCAACCTTGTCGCGTAAAATTTTGCTTTTACGACAGCACTGCATGAAAGAAAGAGAAGGGTCCTTATTCTGAAACTGCATGTCCCAGCATAATTTTCGTCGGCAGGCTCGTGCTCAAAAGGACTACGTTATACGATACGACGAAAAGTTCTAGTTTTATCCTTCCGGTGGTATACCGAGCACACGGTTTGTGTTTTATAACAAAGTCACTTGCCTTGGGGACAGTTTTCCCGGACGATATCGCGTAATAACTATTAGCGCTATCGGGGACGTCGCTACGTTGTTTAATATTTAAAGGAAGCTTCCGCGACAGCTGCTACCGTTTGGTAATGTTCGAAGCTCTAAGCTTCCTATCCCGTACTATGGAGTTTGACTGTGATGCGCGCGGATAACAGCTTCGAAACTGTTTACTGATTTAAACCTCACTTAAACGCATAAATCGATGACGTGGGACAATACATCATTCATTTTTCATTTATCCTTGAATCAACGATTTCGAGTGGTGCTGTATTACACCGCTTCTACATCGCTCGCCGAAATTAAAGCTCTATTTTTCTTTTTCAACCACGTGTTTAAAATGCTGACATCACAACGTTCTTGAAACTTTGCAATTGATTACGTCGATACAGCAAGCATAGCAAGGTAAATCTTTCTGAAATTAAACAGAAAGTTAGTCTTAGTCCACATTTTACTGGGCTTCTTTCCTCCTCTATTTTCTCAACTATGCGGTATTTATACGGAAGAACGGTTGGCTTAATGGCGTCCGATTCGACGACCAGAATGACGTAATGGGGAAAGAAAAAACCACCGCGCCGCAAAACCCTATCGTTTCCAAGGAAGAATCTCTTGAACTTCTGCAAAATGTTTTAATTGGCTTGGCCAGTTTTTTAATTCGATTCTAATTTCGCTTCGCGAATAGGTTTGTTCGTAATTTCCACGTTGAGGGAGAAAATAACGCTTGACTGCGTTTCTGTCCTTTCTGTATGGGTTTTCTTCATTCTATAATATTACACTTTATTTTCGTTCATCAATGTTATACTAATCGATTCAATACGCGCGTCAAGCTTTTTTTTCACCTCGATTGTCAGACATTTCCTGTCAATGCTGCTGTCATCCGGTGGCCGGTCCGGCAGTTCCTCGTAAATCACTGATATTCACTTGATTCTCTGAAACCTCCGCCGCGATTTCAATTTATTTGTTATAAAGTTGATTCCGGCCAGATGAGCCTGTTCCCACGGGCGCAATAATAATGCGCGCGTGCGTGGACCACCGTGAAATCAGTATATGTCAAATTGAACGTCAGTTTTTGTCGTGTCGTTTATCCGCATTCCTATTTTATTTGCGAATCATTAATGCGCGTTGGTCGAGAGAGAGAGAGAGGGAGAGAGAGAAAGTAGATTTCCTGATAAATGAAAATAATTTCGTCGGCATTACGAAGCAAAATATTGTACATTCCATGTTGACTGCGCCACATCGTTGTCCCGAGCTTCTGCTCGCGCTCCAAATAATTCAGCGAGCTTTTGCTCCGGTTTGCTAACCGACGTATTTTTTAAGGACGCACGAAAAAAAGCTTTGATGAAAGACAAAAGTTAATTTCGTCTATATATTCCGGAATTAAAGGCCAAATTGAGGCTCTACCCAGGAAAAGAGAGCAACCGTCAAGAGAGCGCGTTTGCTAATTACGCGTTAAATCGTGACACATACCGCGAAAGCTGAGCATCTTTTTCCCTCGTTGGGAGCTCACCTGATTAATCGCCGACTGTCCGCACACGTGTGTACATTTATGTTTGTATATTTTTTAAAACGTTTCCTGTCGCAAAATGACTGCCGAGGGAAGCGCTGTTTTTCACATAAAAATCGCTTTTACATTTTGTGTAAAACTTCAAGAGCGATTATCCGATAATTTTTTTTTGCGAAGTCTCTTAATTACGAAAATTATTCAAAGGGAATAACATTTCTTGATAAGTGATGTTTTCGCAAACCATGCTTCGCTATTCAGTGCCACACGTAAGCTCGTGTCGGCCATATCGACCCCCTCGGCCGTACATATACCACGCAAACTTCGTTATCCAATCCATTGATACGATAAATACCTGCAAGCTCGCGGTAAAGCCTCATTCGGATAATACGATTAATTGTTAGCCGAGGCATGTAATGATATAATGACGTAACGATCGCGTGGTTATACGATATGCGCATGCAGAAAACAAAAACACATAGATGATTGATCAGATAATTGAAATATTGATCGAGCATCTGCAGTTTATTTGTTTTACTTATCGCATTTCCAAAATAAATTCTTTTATAACGTTTAGGAGATAACATTACATCGAAAACGATAATCATGCGTTGTAGCATTATGCACCGTGTGTTACCTTCGCTAACGTAGTTTATACCAAATCGTGATGTCAATCGTAGAAATATTTTTCCGTTAAATCTGCGAGACGTTTTGTATAATAATAATAAAATTTTCAATAATTGCATCGCTTCTTCGTGCCTACGTCGTGAAACTCGAACACTTGTAAAACCACAATAGAGGCAATAAATGCGAGGTGATGCGCGAGGAACATTGGATATAATGTAAGGATCAGCGAGCATTACGCGAAACACCACCATCGCCGTTGTAGAATTTTCATGAGAATTTTGTTCCCCTTTTCTCCCATCGCGCGCAGTACAGCCATTCTTTCTTACGACAAAAATCTGAAAACCATTTCGAGATACGGTTCAGGAAACAGCGTACTGGCTTTTGTTATTATTATAATTTTATTCTACGAATTTCTGCTACCTATCGTGATTCGAGATATCGCATCAAGAATTATTTGTTCGATCATGCATATATATATATATATATATATCTTCGGTGAAAATTGTTATATTATCTTTGGTCCATAATATAGAAAGACACAAAAAATATTCAAAATTTATATTCAAGAAGTATTATAATGCAAGTATGATACAAAAAATAAAAGTAATAAATTGACGGTTTTAACTTTATAAATTACAAGAATTTATGGCCTTTTCCAAATAGAAGACATATATAATATTTTGCCGTAATAAGAACAAAATGTAACGCAACTTCTGGTTTATTGAAACCGTATTCGTTGGTACAGATTTCTCTACCGATGCTCTAAAAAAAAAAAAACTTGGTATGAAGGGAAGCGTCTGAATTCATTGTTTGAACAAGAACAACAGACGATATCTGAATTCAATGCAACGGTAATTGCACACCAACAAGTAACAGGATAAAAATTTGTCGATTTACGCGGGAACGTGATGGCGACACGACAGTTCCTCGCTCCGGGATTCCCTGAAACGCGACTGCAGTTCTTGCGCGTCACACAACAAAAACGTGCCGTTGAATTATTGGTTGCGTTTCTCTCGACAGGATAATGTCGTTTTCCAGTGATGTGTTCTCGGATCGATGTTTCCCTCGTGCGAGCAAAACAATGCACGTCCGAGAGCCCCGAAAGTTCCAACGGCAAATAAAAGATACCATCCCACGATTCTCGCTCTCTGCGATTTCGCCATGGGGAAAGTCATGCAATATTAAAGGCGGGCTTGTGTGTCGTGTCACGTTTTCGTTCCCGGGGCGATTCATTGTACTCTGCCGCTAAATGCACAAAGTATATTAACCTTCCTGATGACGAAGGGTGCCCCAATTTTGCGTCCCCCGTAGGGATCCGGAATTAAATTTGCACGAGGACTAAGTGGCGTCTTTAGTTCTCGTAGCCGCGTTCGAGCGAACTATCCACTTCGTTCTGCACGCTCCGCAACGAAATGTCGAAAGTTCATACAAAATGGCTATTGTCCTATCTCCTTCGAAATTCGATCGCGAAATAATTCTTTTAGGACGTCGTCGTCCACCGAATTGACGAAATAGAAGCGGGGAAGTGATAACCGTTTTAATTGTCGCCATACAATCGGCACCCGATGTAAGAAGACGGTCGACAGTGTTCAAAATGGAAATTGCGTTAAATCCTGCACAGGCGCGAATAACGAATGAACAATGGCTCTATGGGGAAACGCTGCGTTACCTTGTTTCTTCCGTTTTGCCGCAGCTCGCAGAGCGGTAATTAAGAGAGCGCTACGGTGCAAGGATCGATGCGTCGCTATAACAACGGCATTATTTTAATGAGAACGTTGTAATATTCATTTAAATTTCTTCTGTGAAGCATTTATTTAAATCTTACCTAAATCTTGACAATTATTGTTATAAACGCATCTAATCTTGCAAATTTAGATTTGTAAAATCTACTCTACGAGATAATATGACGGTTTTAATCTATGGAGATTCTTTGCTCAGCTCAAAATTGATTTTCTTTTTAATGAGAATCTCGATAAAGCTTGCTGATTGCAACCTTCTTATTTTCAATGTTAAATGCTTTTTTCACAAAGTTTACTTATTAAATTAAATGAATATGATTTTACCATTTATCCGTCTCAGATTCTCAAAAATTTCAAGATCAAGCGATCGAAAATAAACAAACCTTATATATTTTCGACCATTCTTATAAATTATTACGAAAAAAATATTGGTTTCTCGATATTTTCATTGAATTAATCATAAAATTGTGAAAGAATGTATAAGTAAGAGGCAGCTTGCTAAGACACTTTCTACAACGTTACTTATTTATCAAGTCAAATTGATCTCACTGCAATACATTACTCAACTTTAACCGTAGTTGGAGAGTAGGGGTTAATGATTTTAACTTTTGATTCGATTCGAGCGAACAAGTGCTCGGAACGAATGCAAAATGCAGTTTAAGTTTATGCCGATTGTTTTGCCGTCATCTCCGAGTTTTAAAACTACGACACTTTGCTGCGAAACAAAGAACCGAATCCACCGAAGAATCGGAATCGAATATCGGTTAAATCCGCTACTTAATTAACAAGCTACATCGTGCGATTCTTTTTTCTTTCTACTTTAGCTCCGGTATCTGATCTCACGTCGTCAATGCGACTCACCATCAGCGACTTTTTCGCCGACGTGCTTCCGTTGGGCGCGTAAGAAAAATCCTGAAGAAAACAACCAAAGTCCCTCGTCTGTCCCGTTTTGCAACCCTCCGCGAGAATCCGCTCTCCGTTTGGGCGGGGTAGTTCAGACGAAACTTTTGCCAAGTCGGACGTTTTAATTCGAGAAGCGATTGAGCATGCTCGGAAAAACGAGACTACGAGAAAACTAGAACCGCCTCGATGGACATCGTAAATAAGCTCCCAGGTTTCGCTCGTCGTATTCGCGTTCGCTATATGGAAATGTCGATTTAAGTGTGCCAGCACTCGTATTACGAAGTAGTTAAGAAAACGGAGATTTTATGACCGCGTGGTTAAACCGCTATTTCCAGATTTCTGTCATAAAATCATTAGTATTCGAGCTGAGTAGGGTTTAATTAATTATAATATCATCGTCATCTGCGTAGTTCTTATTATATCTGAATGTCGTTAACGATTTTCTCTCGTAATCAAATGGATAATTATAAACTTGGAGTGTTAGAAACAAGAGTGCTGATATTCCAATTTTACTATTAAACCAATAAAATTTTACCATAAAACCAATAAAAAAAGAGAATAAACGTAGAAAATTATGTACGATAAAACTGACTATTTACGTATTTGAGCATAAAACTATAATAAGAGCGTTAATTAGGTTAATTTAAACAAAGTATTGCAGAATTGCAGATCAAAGGAAATGTTTTTATACAAATAAAAAATTTTCCACCGCGTTACGTGCAAAATGTTTTGTAAATGTCATCTTTATAATAAAATATTTAAACTGTGCGATCATAATTTAATAGACCCTTTGAGGTATCATCGATAAAAAGTTTTATTTTATTTTATCTCTTTTTATTTGTTTTTTGACGTGCGCACGTTTTCAGGCACATTTAAATATTAGTTTATAAAATAAAATCTATTGAACTTAAAAATTGCGAGAGACAATGGAATATCTGTATTTGCGAGCAATAGTACAACGGATAATCCATCCAATCGTTTCATTCTATAGAATTAAAAAATCAATCCATTGTATATTGGGAAAGTTGTGCATTTCACAACCATAAGTCATTTGTTATTATCGCAATGAACGATCATTGTTCACCTGTATACGGTAGTACAAACTGAATCTGAACATATTTAATTGCTATTGTTTATCATCGTAGTTACAAATGCACGAAAAAATCTCTTAAAACAACGTAGTATCGATGACGACGAGCTCATTAGGAAATCATACAAACTAATAATTATAAGTGTAAGTATGTTCGCAATTTGAATCCCTAAATTATTTAAAATTTTTGCGACGACATTTACACTGTGACTTATGAGGGTGACGATTTGCTTTTGCCGTGTCACGATTTGCTTTTGAAAGACGAGTTGAACGCTATTAACAACTCCAAGATATGCAATTAAATATAATGAGTATCGCGTGAATGTATCAGCTCAGGCAGAAGTATCAGTAACACATTGGAGCGTGAACAGCTTGAAGGAGATTGTCATCCCTAAATATTGTAACGGCCGATGTAAACCCCGAGTGCGAGTGGCAGCTGGAAGGCACGTAGTAGTACACGCTGAGGGTGGACAATATTTACTCCTGCTTTGGAGAAAAAGAGCGGCGGGATTTCTGTTTTGAACACAAGACTCTTTTGTTTCGCGTACGCGGAGGGGTTGTTTTCTTTCGCCGTACTCCATTTCGCTTGTTTGTCCCCCTGCTTTTGCTCCGCAGTCAACCCGCTCCTTCGTCCCCGCCTCTAACCCACTCTCCGATTACGTGGAGCTTTTCTCTTGGTGGAATCAACGGTCGTGGAAGCTCGCAGCGACCCTTACAATCGAACACTGCTTCGCGAGAGTCGAGAGTGAGAGGACAATTTACAAGGGGTGAGAAATTAGAGGAACGCATAAACATCCCTCGGTAGAAGCATGTCTGCAGTTGGCTGCCTCTTTCAATAAAATTACAAGCCGGACGTTTCTCTCGACGAACCTCTGAATTACTTATCGATAGAAAATCAACCTTACGTTCTTCGGAAAATGGTCCGTGAAACTAATAGTAAAGGACCTCGTCTTTACGCGAAGATAGAAATCGAAATTATTTCTTTTTTTTGTTCGAAAAATAACGAAAATTCGATGGCGGTTCTAATTGCTCGAAATTACTCGAAAGTTAATCTCTAGCAAGTCAAGCTGCCAAGCACGTAATCCTTGAATGAAAAAGCTAAGAATCAAAAATGTTTAAAATTTTCTCGCAATTTCAAATAAACTTTAAGAAAAGTTTGATTTTTTCTCGTCAAAATGATCGATAAGATACAAAATAGTACTAAAAGTTTGCGGAAAGAATAGCGATCTGCTATCCAATTTTTAGCAAAAAAGGACTAGAAATTCCTCTAAAAGTCTGTGGCTGATCGTGCGGTAGATATCCGGTCCAGTATGTATCCGCGCGAGCAGAAACCCACCGATTGAAGCCTGATCCGCAATGAAAAAGCGGAGGGCAAAAGTTTGGAACGGTAAGAAGTGCGGGACGTCGTCGGGGCGAATATCTTTCCGGTTTGCGAAAGAGTTTCGAGCGTGAACGAGAAATTGAGGGAGAACGATAAAGAGAAAGCGAGAAGTTTAAGTTAAGAAGGTAACAGTCAACTTAGTTGGAACGTCAGAAGGCGGCTTTATCCTCTCTTCCCTCCTGTGTTTCTATCTAAACTGTCGCGGTGGTTCGTCCGGAGAATTTAATTCGCCCGAAAAAGCAGCACCTTAATTAGCAATTAATTGGCACATAAATTAGCTGCGAATTTTCACCCGCTGGAACGTACATATATATATATATATATTTCTCTCTCTTTCTCCGTTTATCTCACCCCCTCTCTGTCCGTCTATCTCTCACTTGCTAACCCCTTTCGCACATCCCCTTCTGCTCAGTTTTTTCTTCGTTGTGCCAGGCCACCAGCCGCGACAGAGATAAGAACGTCGGCAACTATTTCAGCAATCTAACTTTCTCGGAGAATTTCCTGCACGGTGGCATTCGCCACCTTCTCACTCTCCACCGTCCGTCGCGAATTGCACTCGTAAGCCTCGGCAATGAAACCTTCCCGCCGACTATAACTCCGAAAGATGGTGACGATTTTCCGTGGCGATAAAACACGCGCGACAAACTGAATCGACGAGCAAAGCTTCGTAGAATCAGATCTTTGGCGTCCTCCATCATGCCGGGACAACCTGTAGCTTCGCGTCGGCGAGAATTCGCGAAATCCGTTTGTATTGCGTAGTGCAAATCGCGCTTTGATGTCTTTCCGGATCGAATATTTCGTAGTAAACGTTCATGGAAACGAACGAAAACAGACAGCTTTATGAGAAAACGTTTGGTGAAAGTCTTTGTAAAAAGAAACAACTTTATGAAAAAAGGGATAGCGTTTGTAAGAAGAGAAGAATAAATGCCGAGGATGGTATCTCGCGATACAAAGTACGATATTTTCTCGTTCGCTTCTTACGAATGAAGTCTGAAAAAAAAGGTTTCCGAAAAGATGGGGATATATTTCCGCGAGAACGTCGATATCGAAATGGATTATGGCGATAATGGAGAACGACAGTGGAAAGAAGAAATGCCGACTATCGAACGCGAAAGCCAAACAAATTGATTCTTTTCAGACCTATCGGAGAATAATATGGCATTTGACAATAGCTGTTTGGTCTTTTCGAACAGACGTGAAGATGGTAACGATCTTGGAAAAGATCCCGGGGTGAGCATGAGAGGTGAAAGATTAGAAAGGACGCCTCATTCGTCTCTCTATTCACAATTCAAGGAGTTCAGATTTTAAATGGTCCGGCCTTTTAGTTTGGCCTTTTAAATTGTCGCGTCATTGCATACATATCCTTTGTGAAAACTTTTGGAATAATATTCCACTCACGATTTTCTGTACAGGCAGGCTCTCTCTCTTTCTCTTTCTTTTTCAACTCTTTCCCATCCCCGATTGTCCGAGACGAAAAACCATTATTCGCAACCGCGAAGTGGTTTCATGATTTTGTGCTCCATTTCAATCGATTCGTGAATCGTACCAATTTTCGTGGCTTTCCGTGGTCGTTCCTTTATGTACGGAATGCCTCAGAGCTGCCCGATGTTCTTGTAACCAACCTATTTCTAACAAAACTTAAAGTGGATAAATCTATCCGTCATTCCTTCCATATCTTTTTAAAAACAAGTCAGATACAACTATACATGAGAAATTTAAAATTAAAAAAAAATGGGATATAGTGAAAGTTATAAAATTGTACGAAAAATTTCGTTATTTATTTGTAGAGTCTTGAAATGTAACTTGGTATAAAAATGCGTTTTTTTTAGTATTAAAATATTAAGATTGATTTTTCTGTTGCAATATTTATATTGTAATAACAAAATGGGTAGAACCAAATCCTGTTAAAATAAATCTTGTTTTTGGTCGAAAGGATATCAAATAACACTGAGAGATATGCTATATGTCTGTGTATGTGTATACATATATATGTTCTTTGTGATCTTTGCTTACTGCTTTCTACTCTCTAGCCACGCTCCATATCGAATTTGTCGATTTCCCTTACAAGATTCTGCTTTTTCGATCTGGGCTTTTTCGCAAAAGTAGAAGGCGGAATTGTCTCGTTGTGGGAATTCTCTTGCAAAGAGTATACATGCTGATCACTAGCAAATTCAGTAACAAGTTACGCTAACTAACAATAAGATGACCGATTAGGACGAAGTAAGCAGTTTTTAATTAAGAGACTACAAAAGCAAGTCAGATACAACATGAATTATGGATTTTTTTTTATTTAACCTACTGCTACCAAAGTTACCGAGTTTTTTTTACATCATGGGAGCGTCTTCTATGATTCGTGAGGTGCGTGATTCGAGGAGTGCCTTAATTGGAGATTCTCTGCTCCGTAATTGCGACTTCTCGTTCTATAATGAATTATTGAGTGGATTGCACTCTGGCGCAGTCGAGTTGTTTGAAGTTTCACTTCTAATATCTTATTTATCTCTTTTTAGTTAATGCATCTGGTACTCTTAGGAATTGACAATGTTTACTGTTCGTTCGCAATCATTGCTCTCGGTAACGTGATTTCTCTTATCAAGCGTTACATCGTCAAAAGTTATTAAAAGTTTGAATTTTTCTTTGCGAATTGGATTTGCTTCTGCTCGACAATCTTAGTAGAACGCAGTGAAACCAATAAATATATTTTATGTTGACAAGTCTATTGATATGGCTTAATTACATCAAAGTAGATGACACGTATGTGAAAATCGTCAGCCTAAGAAATTTAAACGGAAGTTGTTCCGTATTTATTCTTCGCTCAGAAAGTCTTTTAACGCAAGCTTAAGTCACCGAGCATCTAAGATTAAAGTGCCTGCGAGTCCGTGCAGCCAGCTCAGAATCTTTCTCGTGGCAATTCTAATGACCAACTTTACTTTCCTCCACGTTGCTTTTTTCTCGGCATTTCTCTCATTTACTTTCAAGCTATGAAACGGAAAAAAAGGCCTCGCAATGCGAAATAACGAAAAAGTAATCATCATTTGCCACCACGCAAATCATGAAATGCGAAAATAATGAGCATAAATTTCTGCAATAGATTTATTAAGGCAAAAGCATCTAGAGAAACGCGAAATTCAAAAAGTAGGACAAGAAATATCCTCGAAACATCGTTGATTTGAAATATCAAAGATACCTACGAAATGTTTTGTCGAAATTGCAAATTGAAAGATTTTATTCGTGCACTAATCGTGAAAATAAATGTTCGCGAATCTTGCATTGTGGCAGAAATTATATTTAAAATATATGTGATCATTTCTTACTTCTCGTGTTCCAATCGTTCGATAAGAAAGCATTTCTCACCAATCACGAGGTACATTACAGTTAATGTACTCGATAAGTCTCGTTCTCTCGCGCGCATCTGCCGCATTATGCGAAGCTAGACAAGAGATCGCCGCGGCAGGAAGTTTGTCTCGCAGAAAGGCTATTCGTCTCCTTTACTTCCGTCGGGAGACGGGCACGTATCTCTCGTCGTTCTAATCTCTCCTGGAGAGGAGAGACTGACGGGGCTCGCTTGTCCTGAAGGAAATACCGAGACAAAAGCGACCGCTTTTCCCGTGTCTTTCTCTCTCTCTCTTCCCTTCCCTCTCTTCTCCTCTCCTCTCTTTTCTCCATTCCTCCTATTTTCTCTTATCCGTTTGCTGTCATCCTATACGTTCGACTTTAGGAGAGACTGAAATAAATATAAATTTTACTCGACAAAAGATGGAAGCAACGAGACGCTCAGGCCGATTCGAACGTGAAGAGAGAAAGGAGGGGTCGGGGGAGGGGAGAGAAAGAGAGAGAAAGCAAGGGTAGTAGAGTAAAGCATCCTTGCATCCTACGTACGTAGAAGGCGCTTCCAATCGACCAGAAAATCCGATTTTCCCGAGAATTAAGCCCGTAAGGACGGATAAGAAAGAAGAACGGACTAAACGGAAACTTAGGCGGCGGGTCACTTCCGGAAACTTGAACCGTGCAATATGTATACGCATGAGAGGTGGCCTGCTTGTGCGTAACAACAGTCTATCGAAGAAAACGCCCGAAAGTTTTTTTTAACATATAGAGAGAATAATAAAACAAGAGATAGAATAATTTAAAACAAAATACGAAATTTTAACTTCCGCAAAAAAATTTGAGACAGAGTGTGAAATTTTCAACTTTCGCAGAACAATTTTTGAGAGTTACTCTGTAATCCGTGTCAAAACAGAAAAAAATTATGAACGAAAGCAGTATTGATTGACATATTGCCTGTTTTGAATGTCTATTTTTACAGAATTAAGAAGAAAAATATATATATATGCGTGTATATTATATATATATATTAAACATATGCGTGTATATTATATGTATATATTAAAAAATTCGATGTTTCTAAAATCATCATGCTGACGCATTTGGCGACGATGGAACAATATAACAAAGCCGTCTGCGATTATACGGAATAATTCACGGAATTACGCGTTGAATATGCATTGTGATATGCTATGATGTCAACTCAAAAACGACAGAATTGCGTAGGATTCGCGTACATTTCGATGGACAAAGTTCGATCGCTCTTTGGACCGCCATTTGCGCTTGATTATTACTATTACGGCTGTCATTATTATTATCATCGTCATTATCATCATTATTCTACATTAGCCCGACATGTTGCTATTCTACGCGCGCGGCAAAAATATCGACAAAACAGACGAACAAATAATATGTTGAATTATTGAATCGGTTATAAAAGTCATATCAAAATTTCATCGCGCATTGTTTCGACGGAAAACAAAATGCGTGGAATATATTGTTCGGACCAGCATAATCGATAATTAATATTTTGAACGAGTTATTTACCCGGCCGCTGACATTATTTGCCGCACGATATAAATCAATCATACATGCGTTACATTTTGATTTTATACAAAGTTTATTCTCTGAGCATTCTCTGTGGTTATCCAAAGTCGAATAAAGAAGCGATTTCGAGGATGTGTTGATGTTAGTGTAAAAGAACTAATGTAAAGAAGTGAAAAATATTCACGATTAAGACAACAACTCTCTGTTAGATAAAAAATATAACATGATGCTGAAGGTCGAGCAAAAACGAAAGAAAAGATGAGCTTAAGGCTTCAAAGAATCGCCGGAGATGAAGCGACAAGAAGGGAGAGATACCGAAATTCGAATATCTGATTACTAATCCGGTGGGCGTTCGTCTCGTGACGCAAACACAAATTCGATTTAGTTTGCAGATTGAATTACGCCATTCGAAAAAATTGGATTCTAATTTTTTTTTTCAATAGAAGGAGACGCTCGCGAATCATCTCCGCCCTTGAAACGACTTCCCGTATTTTTCTATCCTTCACGTTCCCTTTTGCGTATCGGCTTCGCGCGACCCTACGGAAGTACCTTAACAGACAATTTCTTTTGCTTGCTTTCGGCATCTTATTCCTCCAGCTACAAGGTCGAAATTATTTCTCCTGTAATACCATTACGAGGGTCTGGTTTCTTTTTCTACTGTAATAAAAACTGTTTTAATAAAAATAGGCAGCATGAAAGTTTATACAGACATCATCAAGACATTATTGTCTTCTTGTGAAAAAAATATAAAAACTTAGTATAATATTTATAAACTAAAAAGCAGCACGCACAAGACAATTATAGGATACCCCGACCTGTGAAAAATGTTTGAAATAATGATAAATATATAGCAGCATATAATTTTAGCGAGAATAATATGATACAAACTCGCGATCCACAAATTTCGCGTAAAAATCATCACGATGAACGACAAGAAGTGGCAGCGCTTTGAAGTTGAAATTGTGGTTTAATTGTCATTTTAACAATCGCAGCCGTGATTATACACGACGATGTGATTTTCACATTAGCTATCACGACAAGGTATTAATCATTTTTTCTCTATGATATAACGGAAGTTTTTATAAAAAAATCTTGCTATTATACGAATAGATAGAAACTAATTTAGTGTTTTGATTAAAACAAGCTAATTTACTTTTACACTGTATGAAATGTTTATTAAAAACATTCATACTTCGTTTATTAAAAAGCTATCCCCTCGAGTTCTCGAAGGCACGCGCCGCATATGTAAACACATATTCGTTTAAAGTATATATATTAAATTTAACCGCCAATATTTGTTTCGCTCGTGACATACGTTGCATTAGGCGAACGGAAAGTTTCCTCGAATGGAAACTGTCATGTCCGTCATCATTGTTCTTATTCCCTTACGGAACGAAGTCAGACGAACCTTTTCTTTCCCATGAGACTTGCGGAAGGATATGGAATTATCTGTCTGACCCTTTCTAGTCTCGAAGACCGAGGCATAAGAAGGACGAAGAGAAACCTGAGCCGGAAAACTCGGCAGCACACTCGCCGAAGAACCGGACTTTCCATCTTATTTCCAGAGTTTCCCATCGGTTCTCTTCCGGAGACCTTAACGGCGCAAAGGAAACCGATTCACTGACCCTCCGCGGAATTGATAGCACGGGAATCCTAATTGCGTGCACGTAGATGTGGATCGTCACGGACCATCGACTGAGAAACGAAGAGCGAATGGACGCAACCCCCGCGGGATGGAAGAGTCTCCCGCGGATAAAATGGTACCACAGAAAACGTCCGCTATTTAAATCAAAGGTGCAGCGCGTGATGCCGGAAATGCCGGCACAGCCGGCGGGCATTGTCCAGTAATGAGAGCAATCAGTCGGCGAAATGATATCTCATCATATTTTCATTAGAATAATGGTCGAACGAGTTAGAGAGAGAACATTGAACTGCTGAAATAGAAACAGAGAAGGAGCAGAGAGAGAGAAAGAGCAGGATAGAGCGAATCAAGTCGGAAAAAGAGCGAGAGATTTTCCTAAGCGAAAAAGAGACGTCAGTCGCTGGCAGCGATAAAAAAAGAACGTTGAAAAATGCGCCGCGAACACTCCGGCGTCTAGAATTCGCATCGAGGATATTACGAGAACGCCGGACCGTTCTTATTTGTGAGTTCTGATAAGTTGGCCGCCAAGCTGTCGACGCTGGACTCGAGTGCCTCGTTACCGATGTTCAGACCTTGCGGAATATCCCGTGGAGATGGGGAAGGAGGAGAGGAGAAGCCCTGGCTTTAATTTCACGCTGTAACGACGTCCGACTTCGCGAAACTCGATAATCGGACGACTTTGCCCGGTAGTCCGCGAACGAAGACAGAAAACCACTCCGAGAGTTTCTCTTTCAGCATGAGACATAACGTCTTTTTCCTCCGTGAAGCAGTTTTCCGCTGTCACATGCGTGAAAATTTATATCTAATATACGAGAGCCCTCGGTCTAACATTGTAGTCGGATTTTTCACGTTCTTCCAGACTATTACGCCACAAATGGCTCGTAAAGATTTCCTATAAGAAAAACTTATATCGATAATACAATTGCTACAGAATTGACACATATTTTGAAAGTATAATCTTGTCTGTATCGAGATTCTAGTGCTTTGGGAATTTTTTTTGCAATGTTTTCCTGCATTATCTCAATTGTTATACTATTAACTCCAATTCGGATTATCGACGATATGGTCTCGTGTTTTCAATGGATCGATTCTCTACTTCCATCATATTTGCACCGTTATAGTCTTCGGTCTATATTTTTAATATTCTCTATCGCAAATTTAATATTCTCTAATACAGTATTTTATTTTCTCCTTTAATATATAGAGATTACATTTCATATTAAATACACACATCATAGTCCGAAATAAATGCGTGCATATAAATGCGGTCTTTAATATGTATACGCAGTATTGCAATAGAGAGTATAAATTCCAGAATATTCCTGAAATATTCCCCAATCAATTACGGCGAATCGTGTTCACATCAGCTCGCATGATATTGCATCTTGCGGATGGTTGCACGCGGTCGAATTTAGATTTATACTCATCCAGATTTACATATATATATTTATATATATATAAAAACATTCAATGTATTCATGCGCGACCCCTTTTCGCGTCACGCAGCAAATGCACCCGTATCGCGTCCTCGATTTTCGCCCCAATGAATCCACAGGATACTCCATGTCCTGAGGTTAATACTTCCAGCGCTTTTGAATCGCGTGCGGCACGATGAGCTTTGCGTTTTAGCCTAAACCATATCCTACGTACTCTCATAAACATGAAGGACGAACGTTCTTCTCGAATTTCCATCCTCCAGTGTGTGTGTATATATACAGGGTGTCTGAACAATTTTGGAAAAGCCGAAGTGTGCAGGTAGAACAGGTAAAATCAAGTAGAAAAGAGTCCTTTATCACTTTGTTGTTTTCGCAATAATTAACGAGAAATTCATTTAAAAAGATAGGCCAATCCGCGCGAGTAAAAGCGCGCGACGAGAAGAAACCTCCCCATTGCAAGATGATAGAAGCCGGTCGGCCGTACGGCGAAGCGATGGGAGGCGCGATCTACAAAGGACAATCGCCGCAGTGAACGCGGATCTTTATCAGGATAGAGTTTGACGCGAGGATCTGCGTTCGTCCTTTGTAGAGTGCTCCTCCCGTCGCTTCACCGCGCAGCAGGCGGTCATCTTACAATAAGGAAGTCTCTTCTCGTCACGCGCTTCTACTCGCGCGGATTGGCCTATCTTTTTAAATTAATTTCTCGTTAATTATTGCAAAAACAACAAAGTGGTAAAGGACTTTTCTACTTGATTTTACCTGTTCTACCTGCACACTTCGGCTTTTCCAAAATTTTTCGGACACCCTGTATATATATACATATATATATAACATATATATAGACTTACGACGCGGCGCGTCCACCCGATGGAGGTCAAGGGGGGTCGAAGATTTAAGGGTGCGGTCCCCAGCACCGAGTAGCCGCACGAATAAGTTGCGGGCTGAAGGATGAGCTCCATCTCTCCTCGCCGGCAGATAGAATCGACGGGGGAGGGGTGTCCAATGCCCGGCTACTTAATATGACCGATAGGAGTCTCGGTAAGCCATCAAAGTGTACCGTCCGCGCCGAAGCTATCCCACGTCCGGGGGATGCTGGGTCAGCCATATTAGTTATCGTCAGGAACCGAGCGGCGTTTTCTCCTCTCGGCGTTCGTTTCCATCACCGGCTGTGTCTCCGCCGTCCGGAATATGCAATGTCGATGGAAAACGCTGGGAAACGTCGAGCGACGCTTTTACGTCCTCAAATTACCGAGTCTGAAACGGGACTCGAAACATTTTGAAAATTTTACGAGCTCCAACTCCGCTCGTCTCGCGATGTCGCCGTCATGGAGCTACGCATAAACGGCGGATTAAAGTAACGCGAGAGAGAAAGAGAAATACAGAGAGATGAAGAGATGGGGTTGAAATCATACGCATGCTAAAACAGTTTATTCACCGTATATAAATTTCGCGAAAGATGGCAGCGTTTGACCGGTGCCGGGGAAAATCCGTGAAATTCTTACAGCGTTTATACGCGGCCACCGCACCGTTCTTCATGTTTATATGCATCAAGAAGGGGTGGACCGTTCGTGGCGAGAAGGGTAATAAATAGCCCGTTGCTCGGCGACGGTGTTCCCGGCCACCGATGGAAATCCACGTCCCAATAGCCGCTGAATACGTTCCTGAATTTGTACCGTGTCCCACGCGACTGCCACGAGTTTTATTTACGCGGCTATACGAGGACGAAATGTGACGGCAAGTACGTACGTACATACGTACGTACATGTCGATCGACTTTGCGTTTTCTCGAAGCTACATTCATCGGACTTCCGCTCGTCTCGTTATTCTCAACGTCGAAACATTTCCAAATAGTCGATCAAACTTTTCTCGCGATTACCATCGTGTTTTTACTCGCTCTTTTCATACCTTCTATTTCTGGTAACACTAAAGTATTAAACAATATTGTTTAGAAAAATAGTTTTCCATTCTATTGTATGTACAGAAAAGAAAGCAAGTAAAATGTTGCATTTTGTCTCACACATTTGCTCTCTCGTTTATACTCATCTTGTTGATATAAACTATTGTTATTTTTTAAAACAAAATCTTTCTCTCTATATATATATAAAGATAATTAAAGTATTAATAAGATAATAATAATTAAATAAATATTAATAAGATTTAATATTCGAAAAAAATACTTGATCGAAATATAATCGACTCGACCGTTTTAACGTTAAGTCGGAGATTTTAGAGATTTCGTGAAATTCCAACCAAGAACAGAGAAGCGTCATTGAACTTTATACGCTTTTAAAGGCGGCTTTTTGCACAAGCCGTTTTTCGAAGCAGCACGGACGCATTCGTTAGCGGCCGCTGCGCATGCAACGGGACCGTCGGCCTCAGCCTGCCGTAAAATCGATATAAAGGTATTGCCACGCCGAAAATGCAACTCGTTCCAGGCAAATATGTGCCCGGCACAGAAGAGCTCATAAGAATCGACTGAAGAAGGACCGTCATTCGAGTCTTAAATGAAAGACTGTTCTTACCGCAGATAGAAAAAAGAAATCGGCTTTGAATAATGAGAAAAATAATTCCGAAGATTTTCTCTTTTTATTTGAAATTTCATTACATCTTTTATCTTCACTCGCTCTTCCTTCCCAACCTTCCCCCTTCTCTCTCTCTCTCTTTCTCGTTTTTATTGCTTGTTTTTCTCTGTGTTGCTCTCTTTCTCTTTCTAATCCACTGGCTTTTCTGAAAAAGATCGACAGAGAAACGATTTTCTATCCGATATTAAATCTTACGCTCGCATATATACATGAATACTTAACCATATTATATTTATTATAACGATGCGAACCAAGAATAATAACCTAAAGCACCGGATACCTCGATGCGTGAGCGTCTAATATTGCCGGTCTCGTCTTGCACTTGAAATTCCATGGAGGACTCCTCAAATACTTAGATTAAATCGAGCAACCCGTTCGCCGGGTCGAGCCTCTCGTTTCTGCCCGTCTATCCATTCGTCTAAGAGAAAATTCCCGCGAGCCCGATCCGCCGCACAACGAACTCGAAGCCTGAGGGCTCTTTCACGAGAGAGGGCGGGAGTTGGAAGGGGGAGACAGACGTGGCGGTCTGATGAAGATGGCAGATAATCATATTCGATTAGAATCATCCCCGTGGCCGGATCCTTTGTCCCAGGCGAATCTTCGAGTTGAAACGAACTGACGCGGGAGAAGAGATCGCAGGATGGTAGAAGGAATCACAGGTACTGCAGGATAGGTTCAGCCTGTTCGAACATCCTTAATCTCAGGTCTCCTTCATCTTCAGTGTCTTTCATCTCTCTATTTTTTCTCCGTATTCCTTCATTCTCTCTTTTTATTTCATACATCTACATCTATCGTCATATTCTCTTTTTCTTTCTCCCTCTCCGTCTTTCCCTCTGGTCCATATATTCATACGCTCTGTTTTCCACTCTCCACTCTCGAGGATTTTCCCTAACTTAATCCTTAATCTAAATCATGACCTCACCGTTACCGCACTACTCCCAAGTCAAGCTCCACGCTCGTGGGCATGCAGTCACTACAAATTGCCTAATTATAATCCAAAAAGACCTATGCATAGTCTGTGAGAGCGTGAAGCAAAATTTAAAAAAAAGAAGCCAAAAAGTGCAACTTGGATGATCGGGTCTTATGACAGTAATTGGCGAAGTTTATGGCCTCTAATTGGCTAGATGTCAATCTTTGACGGTAAACGTCTTCCGGTGACGGACGAGAGAATCTTATTTTTGTCAAAAAGAAATTAAGAAAAACTTCTAATGATATCGAATAATGGTGTCAACACATTAAAATCTTCACATTGTAAATTATACAGATGAATTATGAATTATTAACGTATAACTTTAAAAAATTGTTTTTGATTTTAATTTTTGTAATCTCAAAGGGTAGAATTTATAATAAGAATTTTAAAAATGTGATTCCTGTGCGGACTAGTGATAATTGTTAAATTCAGATTTTGTTTGAAACAAATCTATAAAACAAATTTAAATCTCTCCTTCGCCAGTGAATATTAATAAATGGTGTTACTTAACGATGTTAACAGTTAATAATAAAATTGGCCAGACGGGTCGAAAGAAAAACTGAAGTCCAAATCTATAAAGATATTTTCATCAAGTCATATATATATATATATATATATAATAGAAACGCGTCTTATCACTTCCACTTCGTACAAGTCTGCTACAAGTCTCGCGATACAAAGGTCCAAAGGGCATCCTTCGTTAGTTCCACTTTAGAAAGCGAAACCATGAAAAGGGGCAAGCGAGATGGACGCGCGGAAGTGAAGGTATGTGGAAAAGTAAGCAACGTTCAGCTTGCCATATGGGAAAACACAGAAGCGAGTTGAATGGGCATTCAAGCGAGCCGACTCTCGCAGCACGCGCCTTGAATGCTACACGACCAGTAGCACAATGCGGAAGCCGCGGTTTCCTACAATACCGTTGGAAACGGCCGCGCGATAAATTCCTACAACTTTTATCGAATAGGAGGAAGGCTAACAGGCCGAGGGGGATATTGTGAAAGTTCTGTCCCGCGGTTGCGGCTGACTGGCCTTTGGAATTCATGCTCTTCACTTCGCCCTGCCGCGCACAACCTTTACCGTCTGTGAAACTGCTTCCTCTTGTACCCTATGCGTGCTCTCGGCTTCGTTCACTCACGTCGTATGACACTCGTAACCTGTGACATCTGAGTTTTTTCCTGAACACATGCACGAAGATTTCTCGTTAACAATTCACGTTTCTCGTGAATTAATTAATTACTTCTCGAACCATCGTATAAGCACGCAATGTTCTTCTTTTTATCTAAAAGATAAAATAACGAAACTTATTTTTTTGTCAAATTCAAACTTTTCTTTGCCAGTAAATATTAATAAACATTAATAAATAAATTTCAACTGTTCATCGACCCGTCTGGCTAATTATTTTTTTGTATTTGACCTTTAAAAGTGTAATTTATTATTAAATTATTTTGTATCATCAGAAATTCTCTAATGGATTTTTCTTTTTTATTTTTAATGATAAGTTGATTGGACGATATTCATCGACGGTATAATCGAATTAAAATCGCCGGTACCCTTGAAAATTGAAGCAATCGATGCACGAAATATTCAGTTCAGATTGCCGGCTATCCTCACGTGACAAACGATGGGATGGTTAGGAAGATGGAGAGAAAAATCCTCACCGTCGGGACATGAAAATCAATTGCGTGATCAGATCCACTTATTTCCTCGGCAAGGAAACTTGCCGTGCATTCTCCTCTTCCATCCGGGAAACTCGCAATCAAGAGGTTCCTGCGGATCGAGAGTGTGCCGTACAGACTAACCTCGATGCTGAAAAGCCGGAATAAGACAAAACGAAAGGAAGAAGACGGCGACGACGGGGATCGAGAGTGAAAAAAAGAAAAACAGAGAAACAGTGTATGTGTGTCTATGAGTGAGTGAGTGAATGGAAGAGAGACGCTAGATCGATAAGTAGCGGGAGATCACTCGAGACGGCGAAACATCCAAATAAGCACCACGAGCTGGAAGTAACGGGAAGCGGAAGTATCCCCGGAAAATCATTTGTAGCCCGCATCCTTGACTCACGCCCAAAGATGCGGGTAGTTCTCCGGCAATTATACTAATGGAAATCGGGATGTAAGCTACTAGGAGGGAGAAGGGAAGAGAGTATTCTTTGACTGTGGGGTTGACCGAAACGGGAGTAGAAGAAGACGAGGAAGAAGTACGTTAGCGCAGAATGTGGAAGAGTTGGCGAAACGAGTCTGGCTGATGTATGTGTGTGTGTGTGCGTTGGGTAAAAAGTGAGCAACATTTGAGGAGGAAACCTGCTGGATACCGAAAAGCGAGCGATGAGAAACGAAGGGACTGAAAGCTGGGAAAGGTCGAAAGGGTTGTATACTCTGTCGGGTATGCTTGGCCGCACTAGGTCGTCGTTTCTCTGCCAAAATAAGAGAGAGGCATTAATGAATGAGCTTGACTGAAACACGAGTAAGGATAAAGGTCAGAGAGTCCGTGTACACGAGAGAGAGGAAACGTAAGGGGAAACGAGTTTTCAAAGAAACGCTAAGTGGGCTGAAACGTTAAGCTGTCGAAAAAAATAGCCAAAACGTTCTTCCAGAACGAAAAATGTACTTGCCGTCTCTTTAATCTCTGTCAAACAATAACGAAGCGAGTTCGGGCGGAATGTTAAGCAACGAAATGTTTCATGTTTTGACCCTTGTGCAGAAGCGCGACGATAAAAAATGAACGATGTCATGTTTTCAAGTTCCGATATATGGCGTTCTAGATTTATTTATCTTATTTCTCGATCTGTTTGTTAGCCCGCGCTAATTAAAAGTGGAGTAAGATTATCATTTATTTAAAAAATGTAATTTTAATTCGAAAATATATGTTATACACATGATTCATCTTTATTCCAGATTTTTGCTTAATGGAGCATTGAAATTAATTTTAGTTAGTAATAAAATATATCAAGTTAAATGTTTAAAAGTATTATGAAAAAGAAAGTTTTTAGCGCGGAATTTTTACCAAAGAGAAATCGATTCCAGACTAATCATGGATAACTGTATATTGAATTTCCAAACCGGAACACAGAGTATTACTGTCGGTAAAAGTGGTGATGACCGTTCGGAATCAAAATAGTATTGCGCCGGAAATGGCGCAGCTCGTAGCGTGTCGAGAGATACCTAGTTGATGGAGTAAATCGAGTATAACGTTTGACGACAGGTTAAACCATTAGACGAGGTTACGATTGATCGGATAATACGAGACGTCTGCGAATTTGATCGCCTGTATCCGTGCCAAATTTCTGTAATCGGCGCAAATGATTACACTGCGCTTTATACGATACTCGAGGCCACCTCTCTCTCATTGTTGCGCCTATAACGTCCCGATACCAGCCGCAATTGGAGTAAATATTTGAGCACTAATTGAACTATTCGGACCACATATACCCCATAGTTCCCCGGCTAAACAGTTACATTCGATTGTGGTAAATCATAATAGAAATGTCGTTACCGCGCAGAGGCTGTATTGCGTTTTCCTGCCACTTGCATCGTTCGGCAAAATATTTATGCGATAAATTATATAAACGGACCGGCGCCCGTAATGTCGCTCTTCCTCCTTCAATTATTATTATGTCAGACAGAGTAGAGTGTCACTCGCGCGATGTTACTTTTTGCCCGTAACGAAATGGTTCCGTTAAGCATTTACCTGCTTCGATTTGGTCGATCGATAACTAGACATTCATTATTGACATCCTTGAATAAATCAACCGCGAAAAACAATGTTTTATTTATAGAACTAACATCTCGTTCTGATGCCAGTATTTATACTGATTAATATGTAAATGTAAACCTCACGGCGACAATATCGCATTACGCCATAAATCGTCTATTCCAGCATAACGTCTATATTTAGTATAATTTTATTTAAGAATAAAGTTCTGCTTGTCGTCTCTTTCCGAATAATCATACTATTTCAATACTTGAAACATTTCCTCTGAGCTAAATAACACACGCACGTTATACTTAATAATACGCACGCAGTAAACGAGACAGTAAAAGCTGTAATCCGTGAATAATCTTCACCATCCTTCAGAGGTCATAACCAACGTCTCCACCGTTCGCTTCCGTCCAACTTAAATAGAGATGGTGCACGCTTTTGGCACGCTTGGATCAACCTCTATACGAGATAACGCACACCGATTCCGTGTAAATCCTTCACGCATGTATGCGTACGCGCTAATGAGCTGGAACACTTAGCTGCTGTAGTTTCAACGTTACCCTCCACATGTTTGCGCGTTAACTCCGGTCCATGGGGATATTCCACACCAGAGACCTGTGTAGTCCCTGTATATCTCGATCGAGCCTGTAAACTTTGTGCAACAATGACCGACTGGCTCGAATGTACAGACCTTTAAATTCGGAGTATCAATTAAGTGAACAAATTGGCTCGCAAAAGATAAATGTACACCGGATACCAGCGACTATTTTTTCTACAGATTCTAACGTATTAATTTTTTTATTATACCGCAAATAACTTTTCATGAATTAATCTACAAAAGTATGTATATGTATGTACGTTCTTGCTTGCGTAAACCGTCAACGCAAAACAAAAAGCGTGCGATATATGGGACATATCTAGTCCTACTTTGCTTCGTTGTTATACCACAGAAAACTAAATTGTTCTCGAGATCGTCGTTATTTTCAACTAGAAAGAGAAAAGTTCTGTAAGTCTAAAACACGGCAAGATATTTGTCTTCTGCTGCAGAAACTGAATCCAAGTTTACAAACTGTGTACAACATATACATATAATGGAGAGAACATGACCTGATGTCAATAGTTTTTACCATTATTCTGAAAACTTTGCGTTTAAGATCGTCTTATCTTATTTTTGTCTTAATTGCTACTTTATTTAGCTGAAAAATATATGAAACGTCTGTCATACATACTATATAATATTGCCAATTTCCAAATTCACATTATTGTTTTTTTCTTTAAGCCTTAGAAACAAAACTTCTTAATTGCAACTTGTCAATAAAGCAAAAGTCCTTACGCGAAGCGGGAGACCGGATGAATAATGCCTCGCGGTCACAGGGAAGACCCGCATCGCGAAGCACCGAAGGCATTAATTACTCGGCGAGAACTGTGCGAAAAAGTTGGTCGAAAGAGCCAATCAAACCATTCGGCTTCCTTTGCTTTGGTTTTAACGAAGGAGCGCGTGGCGCGGGAGCGCCCGAGCGGAAGAATCACATTACCGAGCGTCAATTAACGGCACCGTTTCGCGCGGTATCCGCGATTAATTAGAAGCTTCCGGGTGAGCTGGCAGCGGCTGCTAGCTGGGGTCGCTGCCGCCACCAGACAGGCTGTAGAAATACGACGCGAAATGGCGACGGCTACGAACGAAGGGGAGACAGAAACCTCGGAAGACAGGGTGCCGCCGATAGAGCACCGTTCCGCACTTCCGTGAAAGTCGTGGAACTCGCGCGCCTCTTCCACGGTAGATTAACCGTTAATTGGTTAAGCATCCGGAGTCCGGAGGGTGCGGAAGGGTAGATACGCCGGTCTTCATCTTGGGAGCGGAGTTTGATTTCCGCCGGAACGCACGTCCCCGTTGCGTTCACCGCCGCGGATATAACCATGCGATTGTCCGGATTCGCTGGGATTGCTAATTAAAAGATCGGAACCTTTCCTTCACTCGTTTTCCATTGACGCGGCCACTCTCACGTTTTCCCCTTGACAACGCTTATTGATGCGTGATGTAAAGCAATCACATTTTCTTTAAACAATAAACATACACAAAACGAAAATCGATGAAAATATCTGAGTTTTTAACCTTTAGGGAAGGAAGTTGATTTTTCAAACTGCTTTACAGTAGTCATTTTTTTCGTAGAATAACATATATACATATTTAAAAAAAGTTCTAAACCAAAAACTGTAAAAGTCATGAAAAAAATCTACTTAAAGGTTAATCTCAATAGTAAATATTTGGTTGATAATACATGCTCGCGATGTGTATCCATTTTGCACGGTACAAAATCTAACAACATTTGTACCACGCTCGAGATTTATAGACAATTCCCGAGTCTTTAATCGTTGCTCATTTTAATGTGATAACGTTCGACACGCTTAATGCACAACTGCGTTATTAGTAATGAGGAGTATCGATAATCGTTGCCAATACAAACCTTCCGGTAGGCGTCAGAAGGATTATCCAGCTGTGCAGAAGGTACGGGCAATCTAAAAGCACCGGTCATTAATAATTCCCTCTGTACTCGGTAAACACAGTGCGAAGCTGAAAGTAATTCGCTGCGGCAGCGAATTGCTCCACAACCTAGATATTAAGCACGGCAACTGCATACTCCGCTGCTGGGAACTTCCAACGGTGACGTTAAACTTACATCCCGCTCGCTGTAATCGATCGTACTGTTGACGAATGGTGAAAGGTACTCGTTAGGTGTACCTCGACAGATTGTTCGTACGGGATTACATTTTCGACAGACAAACTCAGTGTTAAATGTGCTCGCTTATTTTTAATATTAAAACTACCACCGTTTTCCTGGGATACAACATTTATTTAAGACGATTGAGGAACTTACTTTAAAATGCCCAGCTTTTGTTTTCTTCCTTTTGCAACGTATAATCTCCATTTGCTAAAATGTCGATTTTCCGAAAATATAAGCTCTTTAATGTTAAGTTTTTGTAGACAACTTCGTCACTAAATGTGACGAAGTTAAGTATTTTTAAAATACTTATTATAGATAATCCGGCTGAAAATATATGCGGCTTTCAAAATCTTGTCTGTACTCTAGTTTATTTTCATCGTCGAAAGTCGTTTTTTCGAAAAGGACCGAAACTGTTTCGTGTTGTTTCTGGCGGAAATAGAACAAAGAAGTATTTATAGAGCATTCGTCAGATGTCATATGTCGGAGGGGTTTACTATCGGCTTGGCGAAAGGCGTCTCGAAAGGACGCAGCTTCTTCTGAGGTGTAGGTAAGCCAATAAGCCGCCGCTTACAGGTGCCTGAGTCCTCCTTCGCTCTGAAAAACCTGGCGCGGCGCGTATCCGCGTATAGACGGCGAAGCGAGCTCTCT